>OY987259.1:35376500-35561538 GCA_963920725.1 Rhamphomyia laevipes
GAAAATTCGATCGTTGGAGTGTCGGTACTATGGAGTCATATATTATTATTATTGTAATTTCAGCAAATCCCTGAATTTGTATATATATACTGTAAGAATGAAAACAGCTTTTTTTAAAAGAAACCTTGAACTGCGACTGCGGTATAGAAAATATTGCACCTATACGCCGGCAAGAAACTTTCCACCCGATTCCTCTTAGTTATGTACATATAATTACGACAACGGGTCAAATAGTACAATATTAGAAGTAATTCTGTTTAGTTCGGCGTTGTCTTTTATAGAGCTTTAGAAATTGCAATATATATATATATCATAATTTATCTATATCATATTTTTCAACTGTTTATATTTTTTTTTATTATATGATGTGCTTCAGTTTTGCTTATTTTATTTGCTATATAGTATTGTGTAGTATATTCTCTACATAAATTTTAGCTTTTTTTTGTATTGATTAAAATATAAATATAATATAAATTTAATTGAAAATATATTTTTGGGTTTAAATTGTAATTAAAAAAAAAAAAAAAACGTGAAGGGATATCATAATATATAATTAATATATGAAAAATATTACGATATACTTATATATTCGAATTGAATAAAATAAATAAGCAAACAAAGAAACTTTATTATATATAGGTATACAAAATTGTAAAATCAATGCTATAATAATTATACAAAATATAAATTAATTTAATATATATAGCAAGAAATAAATCAGTTAATATCAAAATTATGTTATAGATTTTATTATAATAATTTTAAATATGGATTACGATAATGTTATTATAAGTTAAATTTAAAATATGGTGATTTAATTTGTGCCTAAGTATATTTTTATGTATAAAATTCATCATAATTAAAATTAACTAAGTCAGAATTTGGGTTTGCAGAATATATATTGTGTACCTACATATATAATTTTTAGTCAGTGGATGGATATAATATAGTGATAAAAAGGTCGTAATAATATGACATATAAAAGTAGGAACCATATTATTATACATAATTGTGAAATATATATGACATAAATATATATATATATATTATATATATATATATTTATATATATATATGTATAATGATACATATAATATATATAATTATATACCTATATCAGTAATCGTAAACGTTACTCTAACGTAACAAATTATAGAAACTAGTAATAACGTTATTATTTGTATCAATAACATTATTATTTTTTCGGTATTCTGGTAATTTATCTGAATGCTTTTTTTGGGTACCGACAAAAAAACCATATAATGGCTAAAGCGATTTTATAAACAATAACACTATAAATCTTTTTTGGTGATCATCATAATAATATGTATAATTAATTTTTCGTTAATTAACTAATTCATTAACTTATAACTAGTTTAAATTAAACCATATCTTTTTATTTTCTTAAAATTAACCATTTTTTTATAATTCCTTTAATGAACCCATAAGTATATTATAATATGTAACGATAACGATATTGATTTTTTTTTCTGTTAAATAACTATTCAAGACCATAACATAATTAATTTGGCAACATTAACAAAATGAATAAAAGTTACACAATATTTTTCGGTTTATCAATACTGGTATATATATAATTTATATAAATATATGTATGTGTATATAAATATATGTATGTGTTTAAATGTCCTTACAGATTTTAATATGTAGACACAATATAAATATATATGTTGTATAATATATATATCTACCAATGAAATATTCTGATTCGCACAAAATCAATTAAAACATATTCATCATCCAAAATAATAATAAAAATATCATTTTTTTTGATAATATAAATTTCATTAAACATAAAAATTTTCCAAAATGATAATATATTAAATGTTAACAAGAAGTGTTTACTATTATAATATGGAAATTGGTTATACTGAGCAGAGCCATAACTCTAGAATCGTCTACGGTTGAATGAGGTATGTTTTTTTTTACAAAAGTCTATTTTATTTATTATAGTTTTTATGATAGTAAAATATGATTTTATATTGTACGATATTATGTCCCTTTTTATGATATATAATTAATAGTAATATAATTAATGCAAACCCAAATGAACTGAACTTAAGTTTGCTTAATGAAATGAATGGTTTCATATAAATTGCATCGTGTACAGGTGTACACCATACTAGCAGCAATATGTTGTGTTTTCGTTGTTTTGTTTTGTATCGTTACAATGTTTCGATCAATTAGTTCAGTTTCGAATCGATTCGTACAGTAGCCAATCGACTGTTTTAAGTATAGATTGGATACTTTATCGATTGCAATCGAATTAAATCACATATAATTATTATTTTTTTTAAAACTATAAAATCGATTTTTCTTACAAAAAATATGAATATAATGTCAAAAATTTGAATTTTACTGAAATGAATCGATACTGAACTAAAGTGTAATCATAGAGATAGTTCATTCTGTACGGAAATATTTTTCGTTTATTATCTATTTAAATATCGAAATATTGGTTTGCATATTATTACTATTGAATATCCAATAATTTTTCAAATAAAATATTATAAGTCATAACTCATAAGTCACGGTCGGAACATATTAGATTCAATTACTTACTATATAATAATTTTTTTATATTTACTATTTTGTAAATATATGTATACATCTAAAATAAATAAAAAATAATTATTACAAATTATTATTAAAATAATATACAGTTTCTTTCGCCGGCTAGAAATATTTTCAGTTCCAATTTTATTTAAAATTTTATTTTGTTGTTTTTTTTTATAACAATTAATTTCTTTTGTAACAAAATAAAGAAGTAAAAGCAGTAAAAGTAAAGTGAATTGCCGTTAAAAGTTTTATAAATATATAATTGTATAGATAATCAATTCATTACTGAGCTCATTTAAAAGATATGATAATCGAAAAATATCAAAGTTTTTGTTCCGTTGACTGTAATATTGCGGAAGGATCCAATTTATCTCTGATGATTAAAACGTTTCTTTAAATTAACAATAATAATAAATAAAAAAAAAAAAAAACTTTGAATATTAATGGAATTTCTAAAAACATTATTAAACTATTGGAAATATTTTGTTATTTTTTATTAATCACCAATATTTTATTTGTTTGCTCATTACAGCAAATTTTGAAAACATTAATGAACGTACTATGCTGTCTTGTCTTAAATTATAATAATTTCAAACTAAAAATGGAAAAATTGTATACATCAGAAAAACTCGTTTTATAACATATATCGTCGATCACATTACGGTATATTTTTATCAACACCAAATAAAAAAAAAAATAGGAAAATACATAAATTGTCACATATAAAATATACTAAAAAAAATATCAAATAATGGAACCATATTCCGAAAGTATATTGTGGATGGTTATATTAGGATTTATAATAGCTTTTATACTGGCATTTGGAATTGGTGCAAATGATGTTGCCAATTCATTTGGCACAAGTGTTGGATCCGGTGTTTTAACTTTAAAACAAGCTTGTATTTTAGCAACTGTATGTGAAGTATCAGGAGCAGTTCTAATTGGATACAAAGTATCAGATACAATGCGTAAAGGTATTCTAGATGTCAGTTTGTACGAAAATTCGGAAAATGAATTAATGTTAGGTTGCGTATCTGCTTTATTTAGTTGTGCTGCTTGGTTACTGCTTGCAACATTCCTTAAACTACCAATTTCTGGAACACATAGCATTGTAGGTTCAACAATTGGATTTAGTATTGTAGCACGTGGTACTCAAGGATTAAAATGGTCAACATTAGGTACAATTGTTGGTACATGGTTTATTTCGCCTGTATTAAGCGGATTTGTTAGTACTGTTTTATATTTGGCAATAAGAAAATTTATTTTGCGTGCAAAAGAACCATTAAAGAACGGATTTATTGCTCTGCCGATATTTTATGGTGTTACAATTTTTATAAATGTAATAAGCATTGTTTTAGATGGATCGAAATTATTATGTATGGATAATATTCCAGTATGGATCTCTGTACTTTTAAGTGCTGCTTCTGGTGTTGTTATAGCAACAATAGTACAATTTTGCTTAGTACCAATGCAAATGAAAAAGATCAAGGATAATATGAAATCTGTGAAATCTGTAAAATTTGATGTAAAATGTTCGAATGAATCTTCTCCTATTGTAAGTCCAAAGAAAAGAAGAAAAATATCAATAGTTAGTGATAGTAATCAGTTACACACAATCGCAGAAATAACAGAACTTGTTACTTTGAACGATGGATTTGGTTATCCAAGCAACAAAATAGCGTACAAAATTGATCCGGATGTGATAAAAAAGGCTGAAAAACTACTTGGACAAAGTAGTTTAGATAATGCTGATTTAACAATAACTAGCTTAAGTTATATAGATGAACAACAAAATAGCTACTTAAATAATGGAAAAAAGCTACATGCAGACATTGACAACAACATTTCTAATAAGTCACCCATAAATACAAACAATAATGAAATATTTAACAGTATTGGAGATGATATTACTAAACGTAAATATTCGAAAGATCAATTTTTACCATTCAATAATCATTCATTAAAATTTAATGATAGCGAAACAAATATTAATTTGATGATATCAAATGCAACATTATCTGCAAATTCCAGTCGTATTCCTCTAATTGAAGATAAAGGCGATAAAGCAAATAAAACATCTCCTGACAATGAAGACAATGACGAAAGTATTTCTATGTTGTTTTCATTTTTACAAATTTTAACCGCAGCATTTGGAAGTTTCGCACATGGAGGAAATGATGTAAGCAATGCGATTGGTCCTTTAGTTGCTTTATATATGATTTATAAAGAAGGGTCAGTTTTGCAAAATGCAGAAACACCTTTTTTTATTTTAATATACGGCGGTATTGGTATTTCCGCTGGTTTATGGCTGTGGGGTCGTAGAGTAATTGAAACGATTGGAACTGATTTAACAAAAATTACACCATCGAAAGGCTTCACTATTGAAATTGGGTCAGCCATAACAGTACTTCTGGCAAGTAAAATTGGTCTACCTATTTCAACAACGCATTGCAAAGTTGGATCTATTGTGTTTGTTGGTTACATGAGTTCAACAAGAAGGGAAAATACTGACTTTAATGAATTTTCTACGAAATCAGAAAGCAGTGGTGTTGATTGGCATCTTTTTCGAAATATTGCTTATGCTTGGGTGGTGACTGTACCTGTTACAGCTATGTTAAGTGCTGCTATTATGTATTCTTTAAGTCAATTCGTGCTCTAATATGGCCATGAACATAAAATATAGCTTTTAAATAGTACTATTATAAATTCTTATAATTCTTATAAATTATAAATTCTTAATTAGTTGAGTTATATAAAACTTGAATGTAAGTTTATTTATTTTTGCAATAAAAAAAAATATTATTGAATGCAAAAACTTAAGCTGTTTTTTTTTATTATTTTTGTGTATAAAAAATTATATATAAAATACTATTAACAAAAATTAAAATTTCCAGATATGATGCGAAAAATGTTAGTACTGAACTTTAAAAATCTATTTCCTGAAAATTAGGTTTGATGATAATTTGTATTAAACACTTGGTAAATGGCTTTGCCCAGGATATGAAACCATATCTATTGAAAATTATAGTGAATCACAAACAATAAAACCTAGAGAAACTAGAACTTAAACGTTAAATATTTTTTTGTAAATATACAATATAAATAATGCATCAAAATAATAAATATATCTAACAATGTTCTATAGAGGATGAGGTCCTAGTTCTAGTCGAAATCTTACAGATTATAAACTTATCAACATCATATAAGAAAATTTTTCATTATCCATGTACTTCTGGTGTCTTTCTTCTATTCTTGTTTTTCCTTGGCATCTTTCAAATAATTGAGAGTATAGTCGTCAAATTAGAAAAAAAAAATCATAGCCCAAAAGAAGCTCATTTGCCATTTTATATTATAGTCTTTTGTGTATACATACTTCATCAAATTATCAATTTCACCATTTTTGGTTTTTATGATTATTTATACTTCCGTAAATATTTAATATTTTTTCCCACTAAATTTACCGAATAACTGATGAAAATAGTCAGTTTTGATATCAAGGTTGAGCTTTCAATTGATTACTTTGTTACTACACAGATACTGTTATATGGTTCTTATCTAGGTTTACTCTCGTCTCGGGTATATGGTTCAATTTTAGTATAGTTTTTAGTGTAGTATTTTCTTTATAAGTTATTGTGTTTCTGTTTATTCCGTATATATATATATATATATATATATATTTAATTAATTATTATCATATAGAAAGATTTTCACCGATTTTAAGAATTACAAAATTTTGTTGATTTATATCTTTTTATTAAAGTTTTTATTACCAGGTTTATAATAAATAAAATTGCGAATAATTTGACATAATAAGAAATTCATAATTGTTGGTCATATAAATTCTACATTTTACAATGTTTTAATATAAATGATTATTTATGAAAGGCACAAATTAAAATTTTCATCAACAGCGACTGTCTTAAAAGCAGATTTTACGAGGATTTATGGTATAACTTTAAGTGTCGTGATCGTGAAGATATGCTGGAAATATGGAAACTATACCCAAATCAAATTTACTTTAGATTTCCGAGAGTTGGCATTCCAAAAAAAAAAATATAAGTCTCTGTAGGTGTATACTTAAACGCGAAACAAAATATCTCAAAGTAGGTAATTGTTCATCCGATTTGAATGAAATTTTGACATAATATCAGTTTTTGTGATCAAGTATAGATGTAGGTTTTGAGGCTGGTAAGTTTATTGGGGCTATGCTAAAATATCGGAATTATATTTGTATTCTATAGCGAGCTTTCTAATTGTAATCCGATTTCAATGAAATCTATTTAGAACACATCAGCATTTTTTCGTGATCTATAAGTTGATGTCTGGGATTGAAATATTTTTATTGCTCCGAGAATATTTTGTTTTGCTTATCTTGAAATATTAATATGTCGATTACCATAAGGATTAGTTTTTTGTATATTTCGACATGAATCGACAGGTGACAACAACGGAAAGAGGTTATGTTCATTCTGATGCAAGGAGTAATCTGTTGCATTCTGATGTAAGGAAGAAGTAATCTGTTAATTCAATTAATCTTATTACTATATAATATGCATATATTTTTTGACACTGGAATCTGGAACTACAGTCTGTAAAATCTCAATGCTTAGCGAATATTTTTATTATTTGACTTGATGATTTATTATTATATACAATTTCTAATAACTTAATTAATGCAAATCCTTCACTTGAATATTTTACCATCTATGCGGTAGCATGTTTAATATATATATATATATTCTTATATTTACTGCTAGTATTAAGCAGTTAATCTCTAATTATAATTATATTTACATATGTTTGTTATACATCATCAGACTTTAATCCACTATTGATAGTAAATTTGGCGCAAAGGGAACATATATAGAAAATGCAACAATCTAATTCTAAGGAAATAAGATATTTCCTTCTTTCTTGGCTGTATTAGCAAACAATGTCTGTCTGTGGTTGATTTCGCTGATCCAAACAAATATTCACTTATTTTCTTGGTAACGAGAAAGTTGGGCTTGTATTTTCAGTTATATTAATTAAATGTAGATACAGCCGTTTTTTTATACATATAAATATTTATATGTAAAATATAAATATGTAGTGTAAAATATCACTAGAAGAAATGTAAATTTTCGAGTGGTCGTTTTGTTATTCCTATCCCACAATTTTATAGTATTTTTTCCTTCTTGCGTATAAATTATCTAAATAATTTCATTTCTATTTAATAAATAAATAAATTTTATTTCTTTTATAGGTTACAAATATAAATATAATGACCATCTTTATATCTAATCAAAATAAATAGTGAGAAACAGCTCAGATAATTGTTGGATACAAAAATATACAATAATAACTGAAAAATTTAGAAGCTTTAATGAACAATGAAATTAATTTGATTTATACATAAATAATGGAATTCGTTTAAATAATAATAAATTAAATGTTCTAATAATGCCAAAGGACCAATTATATTATAAATATACATAAATACAAAATATGAAAGTAATTATATTTTGGAAACTTTAATTTATAAAGTATACAAAACATTATAGTAAAAACAAAAAGTGTTAATTTGTGGATGTATTTTGATTGAGAACGGTTTCGACAATAACAATACGGAGGGTTTAAGGAGTGCGTTCGCCCGTTTACGACAAAGAACGGGCCCCTCACATCCCCATCCCACTAATGGAAAATCCCAAGACGTAAGTTAATTCAATTAATTAATATTTTTTTAAATTTTCATTTTTAAATAAAATTTATTTAAGCATAAAAGCTTAATTGATAATAAAATATATGAAAAATTCAATATTTTATTGGATCCCTGTGATTAACGAGATTCATTGAAGTATATAATATTTAGAATTTTTTGAAGTATATTTATTAGGTCATGATATTCTTTTATGTATTATTTTTAGTTGTTTTGTAAAATATTGATTTTATTTTTTTAATGGTGAAAACTTTCAAAAACAAATATATTTGAAAATAATAATTTTTACAGACTTTTTTAATATGGATATTTGGTAAAATTTTATTTATTTAATGTTTAAATTTTAAATTGATGTTCAATATATTTATAATTTAATTGAAAGAGACTATTCAATATAATTGAATATCCATAATGGATTTTAATTAAAGTGAAATTAATAAAATGGATTCAGTTTGAGAGATGGATTCACTTTAGTAATAAATTTAATACTGAATGAAAATAAACAAGCGCATTGGAAATATATTAAAAAATTCAATACAAATTGATTAAATTCAATTCAAGTTGTTATGTAAAGATAAAATTAATTGATTTTTTTTTTTAATTTTACCTTTGCAGAACACGTTGAGTTCCTACTTAATTCTTTCCGACTAGAATCGACTATTGATAATTGCGTCTTTAAAATATTTTATTTCATAATATAAGAATAATTATATTTTTTGTTTACAACCTCACGAGGCGACTGGTTTACTACTATGGTAATGAAATTTTTAAATTTAGATAAACATTTAATGGTGGGATACGTTAGAAACTCATTCTGATAAATCGGTAAAACCGCATTAAGAGTGGAATTAACTTGAAAAATCCTAATTAGAATAATATCTCCAGATATTTAAATTTTTCATTTGTTGTAGAGACTAAAAATTGATAGAAATGCAGCCTCAATTATTGGTAACATGTATCATGTACTGTAGTTAAATACGTGTTCCTCTTTGGTAATAAAATCGTAGTGGCCACCTTCCCTCTCCGTATTCATAGAGACTTAACTAAGCTAAATTCAATTAAATTATGCAAGTTTACATAATTTAATTATATACATAAGTAAAATAGCATATTGAAATTATACCCATAGAATTGATCTAGTGGTATCGCTGGGTTACCTCTCTCCAATGGTTCCCAAATAAAACAATATGTTATATGGAAATATAGCTATAGATTTGATATGATATGATAAGACTATTTATTCCTATACTTTGAAAGTTCTCTAATTAATTAAAATATATTTTGATTGCTCTTTTTTTATAATAATTTATTTATTAAAATTACACAACAATAATTTGAATTTACAAAAAAAAAAATATTACTACCTTAAAAATCATATATAAAATGGTTTCATTATTATATATATTATTATAAATTATAATAATAAAACCAAATAAAATAATAATATTATTTATTCACTCAAATAATAGATAAGTTTGACATTTCTCTCTTTACTCTATATGTATGTATTTTTTATGCGGAAGCAGAGAAAAAGGACATTTTTATACTCTACTTGTTTTTCTGCACTTTTGGTTAACAAACCTTTTTGTTTTTCACTCTGTTTCCTTTGCCTCACTTGCATTGTAAGTATATAATATATAAATAATATATATATTTATATAATGGAGTAATTTATATAATAATTTGATTATTTTGTTTGTTGTATATATAAAAATTCAACAGTTAGTTATAAAAATGAGCATTCTCATATTTAAATTTTTTATTTTTTTGTAGTTTTTTTGAAATCGAACTTTTTTTTTTCTCATTAAACTCAATCAAACATATTGGAAACTATAATAATGACACAAAAATTAATAAATTTTGTTTCACAAACATTTCTATAGATAATAACAAATTCATCTCAGTGACGTATAAATTCCAAATTCCAAAAAAATGCAAAAACACTATATATACCAGACAGAGCGTTATGACTATGGATGTGCATAACTTTTGGTATATAAGTGAACGTGTAAAATTAATTAAAAATAAAGATATAATTTCTTTCATTTGAAAGAAAAATTGCTAACGTGTATAAAAAAAAATATTTTTTTTTTAATAAACGTTGAGTAAGTTGTTTTCATCAAATCCAGCTGAATGACCAGCATTACGTACAACAAATGAAGCTCCATCAAAATGCATTCTTCTTTCACCGCGCCTATATGAAAATTATATAACAATTTTATTAAATTTTTAATTTTATTATATTGTTATTTTTGGTGGATAATAATAAAATAAATGAAATTAGGTTGACAGCTATATAGCTTGCTTTTTAATCTATAAGTTATATTTAGCACAAATCGGTTATATTTCATCAAAATCGTATATGATAAATAGTTATTATTTACAAAAAAAAAAGTATTTTGATAGTTTATGGAAGGGAAGGATCTTATGAAGTACCAATGAATCGGGACCAAATTCTGGTAGGATCAATTAGAGACCAAAATCTGTTGGACAATGTTGTATTATTAACAGAATATCATTTTGGGGTATTTAGATAATAGATGGACAGATGGACAAAATAAAACTTAGGTTATTTGTATTAGTTCAAAAATGCTAAAGAAATATAAAGCGCGTGTTTATCCAAAATTTTAATCAACATAATAATAAATATCTGTTTTGGGTATGCTTAATCATGATGTGTTGTCATCATCATTTTAAATTAATGTAAAAAGTTTTCGCATAAATATAATGTAATGTTTAAAATTAACATTCTATATATAGTCATAATTTCAGTGATATATTATTAATTTGTTTATGGTTCATTTGATAACTGAGTCGATGGAAATAGATTTAAAAAGTGAATATTGAAAGTTATTTGAGTATATATTTTTGTTGAATATATATTATAAATCCAGCTATAAGTTTATAAATATATAAATTAAAGTATTTTTTTTTGTACCTTACGAAAAGATGTGAAGTTTTTCCAAGCGATGCAGTACAATGAATAATTGGTGTTGTCAATGTAGCAGAACCATTTCCTGGACTTGTTCTAATTAAACACTTATTATGATTTCTAGTTATTCTATAGATATATGAATGAAAATTTGTTAATGTTTATGCAAAAAATTTATGATAAAAATTAGATAGAGCATTTATCATTCCATACTTGACTAGACCATCGGCAGTCTGTGAAATACGAAAACCATTTATTTCAAATATTTCGGTTCCATCTTCAGTACATTGAAATTTTGAATCATGGAGAACAGCAGTTGCTTCTTGTGCATAAGCTGGACCATGTCTAGAATCACTATACAAAATAAATGAATAAATTTTAATTATTTTAATAATTGAATGAAAAACAAGTTATACTTGTAAAATACAGCTATTGTATAATCTTTAGACATATCAGTAAAAGTATCACTGGTTGTACGTGTACCAGCTGCATCAACAAGATATGTTAATGCACATTTTTCACTAGTAAAACTAACACCTTTATACCACATTTTTGCATATCGTCTGCGAAAAAACAATGTTAGAAATGTAATTTATTGAAAATTATTAGCAAAAACTATTTAAAATAATTAATATACATATACGTTATACAAATAAATGGCTTTTAGTTTATTACCATTTATATAACTAATAAAATATTGCAAGTTTAAAATTTATGACCACTGTGTATAATATATATATATGTATATAATTATGTAAATAAAAATACTATTGATATTAACACATAATTATTCATTTTCATTCCATCATATCCAACAATTTCAACTCTTGATCCATATTGATAAACACGACCATTTGGATGTATTAATGCAGATGAACTACCATTACTGGATAATGAAATTGCAACACGGCTTCTTTGATTAACAACACGTACAGCCTTATCTAATGTCATATCCACCCTTAAAATTATAAATATTATTATTATATATATAAATATTATATTGTATATAAAACTCGTTTACCGAATCCCATCTCGTAATCGTATTTGTATAGTGCCATTTGGTAAAGCTAATGGACCACATGAACGTGTTGAATCATAATCCCTATTGCTACGTCTATTAGAATACGATACTGGAAATGCTGGTGGCATTGATGGCTAATATAAAATGATAAATAAATAAAATTTTATATAATTGTAATTATTCAAAATTTTCAAAAAAATCTAGAGCACATAATTTCACATTGGTTAAGATATTTTTTTTTTTAGGAAGATTTATTTATGAGATAAATCTTCATATTTACTAATTTTAATTGACAATTAAACTTCACTGTTTTTTTTTTTTTTCAAATATCTATGATTAGTGCTTAGGATTTTATAAATTTTCTTTTATTATTTACAATTCGGCAAATATCGTCTTCGTAAGGATATAGAGGCGTTGAAAGATGACGTGCTGACAAACTACGTAATATACGATTATCATATGGTAATTGTACAGGTGAACCAACATGTTGATGATGATGGTGATGTGGAATTGGTGGTACATGTGGTACTGGTGCACCAATTTGTCCTAAATTATGAGGGCTCATATCTTTCGGAGTTGATGAACCACGTTGAGATGATATAAATGGTGAAGCGGCAACATTGAATTTTGACTGTATAATATAAATAACAATTTGAATTATTATATACATACATAATTTTTTTTTTTTTTTAATTTTTTAATAATTATTCTCAACTGTTGGTGCTGGGTTAGCTGTAAATAAAGAACGTTGTCGGACAATTGGATGTTGTTGTTGTTGTTGCTGCTGCTGCTGCTGCTGCTGCTGTTGTTGCTGATGCGGTGATTTTATTAATTGAATTGGTTTTTCAGATGGATTATCATTTTTCGTTATTTCTTCGAGATCTGATTGGCGTTTTTCTTCTTGTCCCTTTACCTGTACCTTTAGAATAGTGTCGTTTTGCTGCATAACTAATTTTTTTTTATGTTACTTCGGGTTTTATGTATTTGATTTTATTTATTTTTTTTTTATTATATGCAAATAAAATTTTTAGAATTGTGTTTGATTATTAAAAAAAAAGAAATGTTAAATATTTTTTTTTCTATATAATTTTATCACTTTTGGAATTTGTTATTTATAATCGGTTTTTTTTTTTGTAGTTATTTTAGAAATGAATGTGAAATTTTTCGTCACACGTCTTACATGGAGCAAGAACAAAACACAAATTATTTCACAACATATTTTTTATTTCATTGTTTTCAATAAAAGCCAACTTTTGGAAAAAAAATAAATACTTATAGCTTTGACAGTTTTCCTGTGAACAATTTTTAAATTCAAATTCAAAGTATAAAATATTTACTTTACAGGTAGATTTTTTAATTATATAATTTATTTTATTCAATTTTCTTATATAAATGGTAGCAGGACAGATTAGCGCGCTCAATTAAACGAGTTCTTTTTATAGTGCACAGTTCATCGCGGGCAGAGGTGAACTGTACAAAGTACCCACCTATCTGCTAAATTTATAACATTTTTTTTTGTTGGTGTATAAGTATTTTTGTTTATATTCAAATTATTCGGTTGAATTTGTAACCGTATGCAAAATAAATCTAAATTAATATCGATAAATTTAGGGTTTCAAATATAAAATGGTTTTATAGACAAGCGTATATAAAATGAGCCAATAAAATAATTATATGAATACATTTCAAAATAAAATATTATATAAAAAATAAGTGAGACATAGCTCGTTAAGGGAAACAAGTTTCTGCAGTTCATGTTAAGGGATACAAGTTTCTGCACTTGTTATGTTAAGGGATACAAGTTTCTGCCGTTCATGACCACAGATTCATTAAACGATTGAATCTATTGATTGATGGCACGACTGAGTCTAATCATGGTAATTTTTCATCGTGAGAATTTGTCTGGAAGAATATTCGATTTCTTTTTTTAAATGTACGCGATTAAAAGTGCGCGATGAAATGTGCACGATATTTGGGAGAATATTTTATTTCTTTTTTTAGATGTGCATTATAAAAGTGCGCGATGACTCCGGTCCGGAATGTTTATAATATCAATTAAATTAATTTAATTTAATTGATATTAGAGGAAACTTTTAAGGATAACTATAAATAATTTTTTTTATTGATATTAGTTTAAATGATAAGTTTTGTATTAGTAATAAAGTGATCTTGTTTATTAAAAAAATCCATGAAAATAGATATAAAATTTTTACTGAAAAATAATTTTCTTAGTAACATGTTTTTTAAATGCCATATTTTACTTGATTAGTTTGACAATAATTTGAAGTTATATATAAATTTTCGAAAAAGTTTTATGAAAAAAGGGGATTTAAAATATTAAAAAAATTATATTTAAATTAGTAATTTTTTAGAAAATAAACAAAAGAAACCGGTAACTACACAAAATTAGAAAGGGAAACTACAAAAATTAAAAGTAGTTTAGAAGACCGTAATGAACAATTTCCGCATGAACAATTGAACTATTATAATTTAAATTTAGTGAATAATAAATTTATCGAATGCACGGAATATATGAATTGGCCAAGTGCCTTTGGTATATTTAAATTCGGTCAATTATGAATTCGGTAAATAGTGAATTGGGTCAAGTTACTTTCGGTCAATTGTTAATTGTGTCAATTAGCCGGATGGATAACTGAAAAACATAAAATATTAAATATTGTCTTTTTTTTAATTTAATTTTTTAATTTTTACTATCGGAACTTCTATATATTATGAAATTATTATAAGTGGATTGTAAATACTAGAAGTTCGAAAAGTATATCTATCTTTTTTAATAAATTATAATTATTGAATATTTTTTATTTTCAGCGAAAATCTACCGAACCTAAAACCTTGTTTGAAGATAAAATAATTCCGCCTCTAACTTCGTCAAGTCCTACAACACAAATCAAAAAAACTAATGGTAAGTAATTTAGTTTAGAACCGTAGTATTATATTCGAAATTAAAATGATATATTTTCGAAGATAATCATAATAATATTTATGACAGTTTTATTATAACATTGTTAGAGAAGGGGGAATGGATGCGACCCAATGCGACCAAACCACGTACCTAGACCGTACGGCCCGATGTACCCTTATTATAACATACACAGTTCACATTAACAGATTGCTGCACTTGATTCTTGTTTGATATTGATATGATCTTATAAAGTTTAAAGATATAATTTATAATAGTAGTCACTCTTATTATACAATTTTAGTAACGAATTTATATCATTTA
Source organism: Rhamphomyia laevipes (assembly GCA_963920725.1). NCBI lineage: Eukaryota > Metazoa > Arthropoda > Insecta > Diptera > Empididae > Rhamphomyia > Rhamphomyia laevipes. The sequence continues at coordinate 35,391,976 of OY987259.1, forward strand.
TTATGAGCTATTATTTTCGAAAAACCATTCTTTTAGCAATATGTTATTCGTATTCATATAATTAATAACATTATCTAAGATATTATAATTTTTTTTTTGTTTCTATCGATTTACGAATTTGTTAGCTTCGAATTTAGATAAAATTCATGAATTCAGAATTCACATATATTATCATAGAACATTTTATAATGTCTACGTTAACTAATAGATTAGGTGAATTTAGGATAAATTAGGAATTTAAAATTGTAAGGAAAATATGGTATAATATAGACATAATTAAAAACGTATGGTATGGTGGTTTCAATAAAAAAAAAAAATGTTTAGCTTACAAAATTAAAATAACAAAATCTTATTTTATTTTTAAAAGGTGCACTGAATAGTGTAGCAACAGTCTCTGTTCCTAATTGTGCTCAGGAATCAATAAAATCTACATCAAAGTCACCAACAATGACATTACCAATGGAACGTCCGTCTAGTCCGGGTAATTCTAGTGGATCTGAGAATGATACTGGTACCAATAATTCAACCCCATCAACAGCTCTACGACGTTTGTATTTTAAAAGTGGTCGAGTTGTTAGAACAAAAGCCTCATCGACATTTACACCGTCATCAACATCTCCACATCCCAAAGTAATTAAATATTTTAAATCTATAAAGAGTGAATGAAATTTATTACTGATTTATTATAATAATTGTTTTTTTTTATATACATATATATATATATATATATATATATATATATATATATATATATATATATATTATGAATAACCAGGTTATGGTTATGGGCTCATCAACAGTATCAACGGCTACAGATATCAATACATCTACTGAATCAGCATCAACGCTTATAACAAATGTAACAGTTACTGATACTTCTGAAATCGATGATTCTCTTGATATGGGTAATTTTTTAAGTTATTATATTATACTTATTAATCATTTTTATATTATATAATAAATAAAATTACGATTTTCAAATAATTATTAAATTCTTAGAAATATAGTAAGAATATAGAAAATACACAAATTAGCTAAACAATTGTAATTATTGAATACACTACAGAATATTAATAAATTTTAATTAATATTTTAGGAGACACTTCTGGACTAACTGATCCACTATTAAATTCATTAGATGAATCCAATCAATCATCTACATCAATGAGCTATGATCAAGAGATCACTACCATGGAACTATCAGATATTAACATACGTCAAAATGAATCTTTACTAGAAGAACTTGAAGTAAATACAAAATAATAATAATAAAATTTAAATTAATATGAACAGAATAATAATAATATTATATTTATTTACAACAGGAACAGGAATCTACTTTGAATATAGCAATATCACCCAAAGTTCCACAAACAGCTCCAATATGCACATCGACAGTTCATTTTTCTTTTGATCCGCCATCATCACCGAAAAGTGTAAAAACAGCTGAAAAAACACAAAATATTTTTACATTTAAGAATACAACAAATTATTTAAAAGAACAACATTTCCAACAACAATATAAAAAAAAATGTGATAAAAATAATGTTTATCAACAACAACCAGACCAAGAAAAACATGTTGTTGATAAACATGATTTTCAGAAATATCATTTGTATTCACAACTGAGAAAAGTTATTGATAAAGGATCACGTGTAACAGCCTGGGACTGGGGAGGAAATTTAGAAAATAGTAAAGAAAATAAAAAACGAAAAGAAACATCAACAGAAATGAATGAAATTAAAAATGAAATGGATCATCAATACCAATGTAACGAAGAAGTATCAAAAAAACAAAAAACAAATATAAAAGTTAATCGGTATAATAATAATAATAATAGTAAAACTAGTCCGAAAAAAGATAATTTGAAATCGGGGGCAACAGTTGGACATAAGAAAAACGGTGAAAATGATTTGACTATTTTTCCATTCCATAGAGAGACAATCGATTATGAACAATTTCAAAGACAAAATGGCTCCGATAATAATATAAATGATAGCCCATCTGTAAAAGGTGAGAATCAAAATCCAGATATTTTCCAAAAATATTCATCCGATCAAAAAAATTGTCATCCGACAGCTAACAGTATTGATTTCAAATCTAAAAAATATGAACAATTTGAGGATTCTGATGTATTTTTACCAAAATCATCTGATCGCAGAGAAAGCTGCTGTTCGACACCAAAAAGATTAACAAAAGAATTACGAAAAAAAAAAAATTCTTCAAAATTTTTTAAAGGTGACAGTAAATTAAATGATAATAACTCTCAAAACTATAATTATGGTATTAATAATTCTACTACTCGTGATTCAAATAATGAATATTCGAATTATCAGCGTAATTCACATATAAATCATTTCCGATCCAGTTCTCCTACAAATATATCAACTGATAAAAAGACCACCCAATTAAGTAATACATTAAAAAACGGAGCAAATTTGAAATATTTTAATGAAAACCGTGCCATAGCTGCTTTACCGGATTTACGAATAGATTTTTTCATAGAAACGCCAACATCTGAAGTAATACAATCTCAACAAAAACAAATTCAGGATGAATCACCGAATTATGAGTTACAAGAAATTTTATATAATGGAAAGAAGGTTGATGCATCCAAAGATATAAATGTAACTGCAAATCCAATGGAAACGGCAGTTTGTACACAACCGCGAGCAACAATAGTCGTTCAGCAGGTGAGTGGAAATTTTAACAACTTTATAATCTGGTTTAGAGTATAACTCCTTTTATCCACACAAATCGCACTCTGTCAAAACAATGACTAAAAATTATTTAATTGCATCAACAACAAACAAATATTTGGTTATTTCGTAGTTAATTAATACACATGTTGTAATATGAGGTTGATAACAATGTTCTATCACAAAGTACAAAAAATTCGCTTTCGTTTAAAACTAACACACACACATACTGCAGTTTTATTATAATTTTTTACTGCAGTAATATTTAAATATTTTTTTTTCTTTGCGTGGGAACTCTGAGACTTGTTGCTTATTCTTCTGGGCCAGAATATTCTTTATATTATTCGTACACATTTGGTTACAAATACTTGAAAGTTCTCGAAATCATTTTGTGCAACATCCATATGTTTCACTTCCGTATACAATAGTAGTGATTTGACACATGATTTAAAAATCATTCACTTCGTCATTCTGGATACTTTTTATTGCCACTATACGCTTTTTTAAAGTATTCCGCGAATCGGCTATTTGTGCAAAAATAAAATTACACAAATTAATTGAAAATACAGGAAATTAGAAGCTTTTATTATGTTAATTTTATTGAAATTAATATATATTTTATTAGTGCCACTAATAATTTTTTTATTTAGCCATCACTAAGCATGGATAACACAGTAGAAACTATGTTGTTAAACAATGAAAGTGATTTTGTAAGCGTTGAACAGAGTAATGAATCTAAAAGTAAAGAACAACAAAGAGAAGAAAATATAAGGCAATTATTGGATGTAACGAATACGTTAAGTTTTCAAGAAATACGTGACTTTGAAATGAGGTATGTACATGTAGTAATATTTTTCATACATCCATAATCAATCATTTTCATACATGCGCCAAGTTAAGTTTAAAATGATATATGTTCATTATACATATAAAAGTTGAAGTATCACATTTTTCTAAATTCCATAGATATGGTTCTCCCCATCACTGTCGTTCTCAATCCGTGAAAACACCTGGAAGTAGAGCATCTGGACGTCCAAATCAGCTTAGTCTTCCACAACAAAGATCTCGGTACTTTAATTTATCTGAAATTTTTAGTTAAAATAATATGTGGATCTTTAGAGTGGCTTCAATGCCTAATACTGGTGTCGAAAAAGAGTATTACCGTCTGAGACATTTTTCTATAACAGGAAAAGGTGTAGTTAATCGTGGCGATTCATTAAAAAGTCGACGAAGTCGTTCAATTACGAGTGTAGCCAGCTCCAATTCAAGGTAAATTTTATATTTTCTGCTTATATTATACAAAATCAAACATAAATTGTTCTTTAATGGTTTAAGCAGTTTAGGGGTCAAACTAAAAAGTAAATTGCATGTAAATAATTCAAAATTATAACAAATAAGTATAAAAAAAATCATACCGGGATGTGATAAAGACGGTTGAGAAAGACAATAACGAACCGAAATAGGCTTAGTTTAAATAACATTTTTTTAAACCATGCTAAAAGTTAAATATGATACTTTCACAAGACTTATTTCTAATAGATTCAGTTGTTTATAAATAAAAATAGTTAATATTTTTTTATATCCATTATTAAATTGGGGTAACTAAAATTATGTTAATTTACCACCGATTGCATTAGACACTAACGAAAACAGAATCAGTTTTGATTTTGAACAACGGACCAATAATAATCGAGAGTTTATTAATTAAATATCTACAATCTTATGACATAAATTTAAAGATTTTTTGTGCTCTTAATTTCCTTAATTTAATTTGTTTAAAATGTAATTCCTTATACCACGAAATAAATTTTATCATTTACGAAATTTAATAAAACTGATGACGTAGTCTATCTAACGCTAACCCCTAGTAGCAAATAGTTTTCATAATTTTGGTTAATAATATTAATAAGATTTAGATAGAATTGTTTTAATTTTATCTGCATTTCTGCTTACACCTCCAGTGTTACAAATTTCATTTTATTTTAAAATTTACATTTTATATAATGTGAATTAAAAAAAATGACAGCTACAATAATAAATTCTATATCTCATAATAGCACTGACCATTTAACTGCAAATCAAACTATTATCGGTCCATCCACATCATGTAAAACGTCAGCTAACTGCAGTTTAGCATCTAGCAGAGATAGCAGCATATCAAATCAAGGAAAGCGACCATACAGGTAATTTTTATCATTAAGGAAATAAAGTTAGTCGATTTAGCAATATCTTATATACTTTAATGCATTTATAAACTAATAATTTGATATAATGTATATTTTAATAGTGTATTAATGCTTGGTGGTGCTTCAGTTGGAAAAAGCTCATTAGTTTCACAATTCATGACATCAGAATATCTACACGCTTACGACACTAGTATTGGTAAGTGATGAAATACTCAATTTATTTAGTATTACGCTTTCTTGGGGTAGTGTTAGTGGACTATTAAAATGTGAAGTAAGTTTTAAAATTATCCAAAGTTTTTGAAAATGTTTTCTCAACGTTGAACTACTAATATAAAAATGAATAAAGATAAAATAAGTTTTATGATAAAATTGTTATGCCTTCAAGTTAAATATTTCATATAAAATGCGAAGTAAGTTTTGAAATTAAAATTTATAAACATGCCAACTGAAAAATATGCTATATATAAAGTTGAAATTAATATTTATAATAATATGATATTAATTGTATTAATATTAATATATTAATACAAAGTTTTACGTTAAAAAGGACTTGCAGAGCCCTTTTCGTCAATATTTATAATTTATATTTTTTAGATGATGAATCTGGTGATAAAACCGTATCGGTTTTATTAAGTGGCGAAGAATCGGAATTAGTTTTTATTGATCATACTAGCGCAGAAATTCCAGTGAGTTATAACATTTTGAAATAAATACTTTAAGATATAATAAAATATTTAGTCGATCTAACGAATAAAACTTTAATTGTTTTTGTAGCCACAAAATTGTCTAACAAGCTACGATCCTCATGGATATTGCGTTATTTATTCATCATCCGATCGATGTAGTTTTCATGTTGCTGAGACAGTACTTCAAATATTATGGACCACTGAAAATATTGGACAAAAGGCTGTTATTTTAGTTGCGAACAAAGCAGATTTGGCCAGGAGTCGTGTTGTATCATATGATGGTAAATTTGAATTAATTAATATTCAATTAAATATTTAATTTATTTAAAAAATAATTCAGAGGGAAAAGCAATGGCTACAGCATATGATTGCAAATTTATTGAAACTTCAGTTGGTATTAATCACAACGTTGATGAACTTTTAGTAGGTTTACTAACTCAAATACGACTAAAGTTAGAAAATCCAGAGAAATCACGGTATATACATATATATATATATATTATATGATAAAGTATAGAAAGTTTTTTAATTTTTATTTTTGTTTACAGAGATTTATTTAGAAAGCGTTCATCGAGAAGATCGAAGAGACGGTCTTGTTCGCCTTTAGGTGGAACAACTGGTTGTTTAACTGGAAATAATGAAACAAATGCAAATACACCAATTGGTCAACCAAATATTTTGTTAAGTGAAATTGATAAAGAACTTGCAACTGCTCATAGCAGGTAATATCTAATTAATTCTTTACTATTGATGTATGTATAATAGTTTTTTGTATCTGCTTCAACAAAGGCATATTTTGTATCCTGCATTTATCTTACGATAACGCATTGTTAAATCATAAAATATCATTTTTGGTTATTTATAACTATCCTTAACATTTCTCCTTGTAATAATTATCCTTAAAAAATTATCATTTCTTATTTTTTTTTTGTGCTTATTTAATTCTCATAAGAAATACAATTATCTCAACAAAACCAATTTATTAAAAAACAAGGCAGGAAGTATTCTAATATCTGCAACGATCAATCGGTATTGTTCAATGACATATAAGAAGTTATATGCATTCAACAATAACGATTGACTGTTTGTTAAAATTTAGAATATTTACCAGAGTATAACTTTATTTTTTAAAAAAAAATTAAATTATTATATTTCACTTTATTTTGTTAACTAAAAAAATATTTCAGTCCAAGAAAATATCGTGGATCAAGTCTAAAAGTTAAAGGACTTCTAGAACGTGTATGGCTACGAAATTCTAAATCAAAAAGCTGTGAAAATTTGCATGTTTTGTAAGACTCCTTCCAGTTGTAATAATATTAAAAGCTGCTGCTGTAATGCTTGGTCAGTTACATTATATACAAAGCTGCCAACGTATTTGTTCGCAGATTCTTAAAATCTGGGTCAAACTTTTTTTTATAAAAATTCAGTATTTTCTGTGTAATAAATGTTAACATTGTATTTTTGTCGTTAAAAAAAAAACTAAAACAAATGTATTGTAAGCAATTTACAAATTATTAATATATATATTCATCTCGATAGCTAATTAAATTATTTAAATATTTAAAAGTATTAAGATTTAAGTCCATTTAAGCATTTTAAAACGGATATAAAAAAAATTTAATAACTATTTATTATAAAAAAAAAATATTAAATTGAAAAATATAAAGTTTTCTTGTTTTAATTCATATTTATCTTTTATTTTAACAATTTTTTTTTAAGAAAAATTTAATTAAAAGTCGCTCAAAAGCTGCCTGTATTTTTATTATTGGCAGATTTTGATTTACAGGACGTTATTGTTATGAGTATTAGTATATAAAATTGGTATTTTTCCAGAACAAAAGATAATTTTAAAATAAAATAACAATTGAAATTGAGTACATAATAGATGAAGATAAATAACAATCAATGTAAGTTTGCGTTGCTCAAAGTAAATACATACATATATACAACAGTACTTGGAAAAATAGCTCAGGATTCCCTTCGATATCTTACTCACCACCGCTTCCGCATTTTTGTATACTAAATTATGGATGGAGAAACGTTTTATTTACTATTGAATGTTACTATACTACTTATACACATTATTAATATAATTCATATTCTTCAAGAAAAAAATGAGAAACTTGATACTAAATTTAAGGCCTTTAAGAATATTTGGAATGTATTTTATATAATTCGGAAAATAGTTATATTCTATATATATATATTCTCGTAATAAGGTAATACAAATCTCCTAAGAAGAACGATATTAATGAATTTACTATGCAAAATTTATAGTGATGAGCATGAACCGGTATCCCTCTTATGAATTAACATTATGGTCTGGGAAAAAATTCACCACTTTTTGGTGAACCATATCCTCACGGGTTTTATGAACTAGTGAAATAATAACTGAAAACACCCAATACTTCTCCAGTGAATTTTTGGAAAATATGTAATAAAGAATAAAAGATTATAAATTTAATTCTTTTATTTACTGTATGTAGTAGTATTAAAATAATATTATTTTCCCTTGTTTTCTGATTCATTTTAAATTTAGATATATTGTGCGTGTAAAAACGCAAAATTTCAGTCTAATATTCTAAGTTTGTAAGCCTGTACGAAAACATACAACTAGGTACTTGCTCCTTAAAATCAATATCACCATTTTTCGCATTCGGCCAAACATGAAATGGGAAATAAGCTTTGTAATTGTAACTTTGGCGCGGTCTTACACGATCACATTTATCGTAGCGTATAAAATATATACTGTGGTATAGTAACCGTTTTTAAAATAATAACGAACACAATATTAATAGTATTTAAGTTAAATTTTTATTCAATATAATTACTATTTTCACATTGAAAATTTCAGATGTGAATCAATGGGTTCAATTATTTTGAGATTCGTGGCAACATACACATTATCTTCTTAACTAACCACACAATTGAAACTAAAGTTAAGGCTTCCCCAAACCGGCGCGTTTTATAGCGGCGCGATTTTATGCCGCAAAATTTAATTACATGGCGGCTTATGAATGTTTTACAGCGTTTTTTTGCCGCAGATATCCATACAAATCTTTTCCGCAAAAAAAACGCGGTAGGCAGCGTTTTTTTTGTTGAGAATCGCAACAAATGTCAAAAATATTTTTTATTAATATTAATATTAATATTTTTGAAAAAACCACAACACACTTCGATGTAAAGAAATATTTTTTGATTTTCTTTGAGATTATATGACATATTTTTTTGAAGTTTAAGAGCGAATTTTCGCCGCTTCGGTGTGGCTTACTATGCAAAATTCGCGCGTTTCCGCGCGGATTTTTATCCGCGCCGCTACCGCAAAAAAAAACGCGCCGGATTGGGGAAGCCTTTATACGATTGCCGCCAGCCAAGCCATAATAAATGCAATCATAAGTCAGAAACCGAACGGAAATATAAAAACAAATCTATTGTGTTTCATACTTAAGGTTATTATATATATATGGCAAATCTGAAAAACAAAGCTGACATTTTCGAAAACACCCGCCCTCTGTAAACTTTTGACAGCGCTGATAATCGCTATCTTTTACACGGTTTTGTGGATTTCTAAAATTATTTGAACAATAAAATAAATATTATTTTAACTATTAAAGAATAACCAATGATGGTAAGTTTCTTAAATTTTCTGAAAAACTAAGAAAAATGTATCCATGGAGCTCACCAGCATATAAAAATTCTTTTATTGGGTCTGAAAATACGGTAATGTGGTTACATTATTAACTATTTAATAAATTAAGAGGAAGGAATTATGTGTTTTCCGTAAATTTTCTACAAGTTTGTCTGAAATCTGTAATGTTGCATTATACGCTTTTTTATCTTTTACAAGTACTTGTACAATAAAATTATGCAGCTAGATGGGTGGTTCGTGGTTATTAAAATAAATAAAACGTAAACTAAAATTTACATTATTTTGTATATAGAACACAGACTTACTTATTTGAATTACAAAAATTGGATGAAAATATAATTATATGTTGAATATTATATATTTGTTGTTAATTGTTTATAATAAGGGGGAAACATTCAACTTAATCACTTACTTCTTTTGTTATTATAGACAAGTGCAAATGGTTTAGATGAGCAGGAAAAGCTACTTAGTGATAATGTTGCAACTGTTCGAAGCCAAGCATTTCAAATGAAACGTTTCCTAGATAAAAATCGTTTAATGGATGCTCTTAAATGTGCCAGTACAATGCTAGGAGAATTACGGACATCTCTGTTATCACCAAAAAGTTATTATGAACTTTGTAAGTAAAACAATTGAAATATATTATCGTATAAAATAACTGATTTTAATAAAAATTTAGATATGGCGATAACAGATGAACTATGTCATTTAGAAATTTATTTATTAGAAGAATTTCAAAAGGGTAGAAAAGTAGCTGATTTATATGAACTTGTGCAATATGCCGGAAATATTGTACCCCGTTTATATTTACTAATTACAGTTGGATTAGTATATATAAAAACCAATACATCTTTAAAGCGCAGCATTCTCAAAGATTTGGTAGAAATGTGTCGTGGTGTTCAGCATCCTTTAAGGGGATTGTTTTTACGTAACTATTTACTTCAATGTACACGTAATATTCTACCAGATGTTAAAAGTAGCACAAATGAAAGTGAAGGAAGCGTTTATGATGCAATTGATTTTGTGTTAATGAATTTTGCTGAAATGAATAAATTGTGGGTGAGAATGCAACATCAGGGACATTCAAGTGAGAAAACCAGACGTGAAAAGGAACGTGAAGAATTGAAAATTTTAGTTGGTACAAATTTAGTTCGTTTATCACAGCTTGAGTCTGCAACCTTAGATACTTACCAGAAAGTTATACTACCTGGAATATTGGAGCAAGTTGTTAGTTGCAAAGATGCCATTGCTCAAGAATATTTAATGGAATGCATTATACAAGTATAAATATAATTGATAAAGTATAATATATATAATTATTAATTCAATTTGTTGACAAAATTTAAAGGTTTTTCCTGATGAATCGCATTTATTAACTTTGGATCCTTTTTTGAAATCATGTGCTCAATTAGAACCTGGAGTTAATGTGAAAAATATTATTATTTCGTTAATAGATCGTTTAGCTGCATATAATCAAAGAAATGGAAAAGTAATAGTTATATAATTTTATTAGTTTCACTTTTTACATAACTAATCAAAAACGTAAATTATAATTTTAGTCTACTGAAGAGGGAGGCGGAGCTCAATCTGTATTTCCTCCAGAAATGCAATTATTTGAAGTTTTTAGTGTTCAAGTTGCAAACATTGTTCAGGTAAAATAAATTAATGATTATGTATTACAAATAGAAACAGTATAAATTCGCTAATGTAGATTCGAACTGATATGCCCCTAGAAGATACAGTGTCACTTCAAGTTGCTCTAGTAAACTTAGCCCAGAAAGTGTATCCAGAGCGTGTCGATTATGTAGATAAAGTATTAGAGACAACATGTCAAATATTAGAAAGATTGAATATGAGCAAGTAATTTATTTTATTAATTTACTTATTTTTTTAAAATAAAATAATTCATTAATATTTCCAGTATTTCACATTTTTTGCCTGTTAATCAAGAACTTTCACGTTTATTGCGAATATGTATAGATTTTTATAATAATGTACTAATAATAATACAATTGAAGCATTTCTGTCCGTTACTGGAAAAATTAGATTATATTTCAAGAAAATCACTTGCACTTTATATAGTTATGAATATATTGGAAAATGAAACATTTATACCAACTAGTGATGAAGTTGACAGTGTTTTAATAATTATTGGACCATTACTCAAAGATGAAGATGAACAATCAGCTGAAAATATTGATCAAGAGGAGTTTGCAGAAGACCAAGGAATTGTTGCTAGGTAAAAGTTCAAAGGTTTTTTTTCAGAATATTTTTAAACTATCATAGTCTATCAGTTTATCTGTAGACATGTACTATAATATATAATCATAATTTTCAGATTTATGCATTTCCTATATTCGGAAGAACCAGATATGCAGTATAAAATATTACAAACAGCACGTAAACATTTTGGTATTGGTGGACCATTGAGAATAAAACATGTTTTACCGCCATTAATTTTTGCAGCATTTCAACTGTCCAGCAAATATAAGAGTATTGCTGATGAAGATGAAATGTGGAATAAAAAATGTCAAAAAATTATGCAATATTGTCATAGTACAATATCGACATTGGCAAAAGCTGATTTACCTGATTTAGCATTGCGATTATATTTGCAAGGAGCATTAGTTATTGATAAAATCGCTTACACAAATCATGAAACAGTTGCATATGATTTTATGACCCAAGCATTTTCTTTGTATGAAGATGAGATTTCGGATTCTAAATCTCAATTGGCTGCAATTACATTAATAATGTCAACTTTTGAACATATGTCCTGTTTTGGTGAGGAGAATGCAGAACCATTAAGAACAAATTGTGCATTAGCTGCATCGAAATTACTGAAAAAACCAGATCAATGTCGCGGTGTTGTGTCATGTGCTAGCCTTTTTTGGAGTGGAAAGTAAAAAAAATATTATTATTTTTTATTTTTATAGAATAATTATGTTAAATTACAAATTTTTTTTAAGAAAAAATAATGAAGAAATGCGAGATGAAAAACGTACTTTAGAATGTTTAAAGAAAGGCGCTAGAATTGCCTCACAGTGTTTAGATGCAGGAGTTCAAGTACAACTGTACGTCGAATTATTAAATAATTATTTGTTCTATTTTGAACGTGGTAATTCACTAATTACTGTTGCGATGCTGAATCAAGTAATGTTCAAAGACTTTTTTTTAATGTATATTAATTATTCTTTTGTGATTTTCAGTTGATTGAAAAAGTAAATGAAGAGCTACCAAATTTGGAACCAAATGAAGAAACAAAACAAATTGAAATGCACTATAAAAATACATTAACCCACATAAAAAGTCGTATGCAATCACATGATGCTGAGTTTGATGTCTCTTTAGCTGGGATATTAATTAATTGAAATCAATTAAATTTAATTTTTTTATGTATGTTGCAAACTACCTACAAACTCATTGGATGTGTTTTGCAATTTATAAATCTTTAATGTATAGGAATAAAGTATTGTTAAATATATATATGATTTATATAAATATAATAAATATCATTAAAAATATATTTTTTAATGTTTTTTAGTCGAATAATTTTTATCGTTAATAAATTTTATGGGGTTACTTATTATTTTATACTAACTATTGTGGGATCTACCTTCAATACACTGATGTTCTTTTAAACAGTTATTCAGTTTGTTACTTACAAACAAATATTTAAGTAAAACTAACTAAACTATTAAACCTACATCTCCTTCCATACATAATCAAAGTTGCTTATTCTCAATGGTTCGTAAGATACCTAAAGTAAGCGTATTTTAATTTCATCGCTTCTCCAATCTCGTAAGGAAAAAATAATACAAATTCATATTCTAACATATTTTATTTTACAGCAAACAAAGTATAATTTATAATAACCATGCTATAGTTTAGTTTACATTAAATATATTTTATGAAATTGCAACATAATAGATTTTAGGAAAATGATCATTCATATTGGAAAGTCACATTTTAATACATATACATTATTTATATATATTTTAAAAACAAATTATAACGAATTTTGATATAATTCAAAAAATAATAAAAAAAATTAATTAGCAGTAATTCTACTGTTGGCATGGAATTGCCATGCAGATACTATTAAAGTTAATACATAAATACACGCTGCAATCCAACAATTAAAGGCGTTCTGAAAAAAAAAAATATAATTAATATGACTGACTACCTAGTTAGTATGTATAAGAAACGGTTTAATTAAGAAAAAGTTAATGTAACAATAAAGTTATTATTTTTTTCTTTGGTAAAGTGCAAGATTTTATAATTTATACTTCATTTGTATTTGCAACGAGTAAATCTTTCAATATGAAGCATAATATATTCGGCCATTCAAAATTTGTGTTATGAAGATATTTTCACCAAAAAATATAAAATTTGAGCTGAAGCAGATTATAGAATTTTCAAGGAAATGTTCGCAATTTGTTTGGTTTCTTCTAATTTTTTTTAGAGATAATGTCTCTAAATTAGTAAAATATGCACAATAAATCTTTTAATTCGCAGTATTAAAAGAGGAAATGCCGCAAGAATCCTTTTATAATCAATTCTAATATTTGAATTAATTTTAATATTTATTGTAAAAAGATAAGTACTTGTAGTGCAGAATTAATAACCAACTTTCATTAATTTTGTATCAATTGACATCGATAGTTAATTTAGTGGTTACTGATTTGTAAGCATATCGTTAGGATATTCTATCTAATTTTTACCAGCTCTAAGTCGATGCATTTTATAAATTTGTTAATAACAAAAATACAATTCTGGTTGATTATTCAATATTTATTAAATTTTAAATTAGAATCATATAAATTCTGTTCGAAGGATTGACAACTACTGTTTACTTAAAAATTACAATGAAAATAATTAATTCTTATGTAAATATATTTTTATAATATAAAAGAAAACATATTTTACCTGACTGTACGCATTAAAAGCAGCTGAATAAAATTCGGCAGCTGAGTCATACTTTTCCTCCAGTGGAAGATCTTCTATGAGTGCAACACTATGCACATAATAAAACAATCCCATTAAGACCTACAATTAAAATTTATCATCATATAATACATAGTTCATATCCAATGTCAAATATAATTTGAAGACTTAATGGTTTGAAAATATCTTTACTTACCAATTGAATAATCCCCCAAACGGAAATAATTAATCCACAAAGGGAAAGTTTCGGACCGCACAGTTTCATTTTTTATTTTTACTATGATGTAAGGTAAAATGTTAAATTTAGGAAATCCGCCTGGTCACAAGATTCAACCAAGTACAGCAAAAAACACAAATATGAATATGATGATCAACTCTAGAGCAAGATAAAGATATGTATATCAAATGCAAATCAATCATGTGACAGCTTAAATCGCAGCTAACTTCATATGAGTATTATACTTATGGGGTACACACAATAAAAATTGTAAAAAATTTCAATTTACCATTGTGTTATATAGTAAACTTACAATATGTTTTCGGTAAAATATTAAATATATTTGCTAAAATTAAACGAACAAAGATTTAAAAAAACGGAATTTCATTGTTTAAATACATACATACTGAAAAACAGTATGCAAATAAAGTTTACTGAAAAATCTATATTAGTTTACGAAAATAATAATAAAGATTTAAAAGTATACATGATTTTTAAAAGCGTTATTTGTGTTTGTCTTCTATTTAATTGTAATTACATAAGATATATTTATAAAAATTATTAGTCCATTTTCAAAGAATAATTTTTCCTGAGAGATATGAAATATTCATAATGCTACTTAACGCAAAAGAATACAATACTTCCATATTCTATTCAGCGTATTTTCTAATTTAATTCTAAAAATAATAAAACTATTTATCATAATTAATTCTACTTATTTCATTTAACAGCTAACTTTGTGAAAAAAACTGTGAACGTGTCAAAGGTATTGTGAATTGAAAAACTTTTCCTCTATCTTTATAATTTTAATTTTCATCTGCATTGCTTTAAGTTGCAATTGAGACTAGGTAACATGACTCCTAGCGGAATTTTGTGAAACCCGAATAACTAGATTGAATATGTCAAATTCTTTAATTTTGTATTGAAAAATTGATAGAGATATCTAAATAAATAAATTAATAATATTATTTGCGCCAAATATTGGCATTTTTTAATAATTTTGATAAAAATAAATATCAAATTAAATATATACTGGTCTAAATACTTGGTAAGTGGTAAACTTATACTAAAAAAATATATATATTATAATCAAAATATTTTTATATCCAAATTTAGAATTTCCAAAAAGATGGAAAAAATAAAAACACAATATTGCGGAGTGCCACATTGTCGGAGTTATAAAAATCCATCAATATAGCTTCATCAATATTTTTTTTTTTAATTTATTTTCAAATTTGTACTTTATAGATTCATCTTCATCCAAATATTTCTTCATAAAAGGAACAAATTGTTTTAAATATTCATTTTCAGAAAATAACATTTCGTAAAATTCTTTATTATCATTATTTTGTGTGGTCAATATAATATCCGATCTATAACGATTTTTCATGCGTGCTAATTCTGATTTAGGGGCACCTACAAATTAAAAAGTAATGAAATATAATAATAATTGTTGTTTTTTATTTTTACCTTGAAGCAATTTTGCAAAAATTTGATGATTCATTTCATCAGATACGGTTTCTGGATTAGAGTATTTTTTCTGGACGTGACACATATTCTTTATTTTTATACCACTATATGCAGAGGCAATCCATTTTCCAATTTTTCCCCAATTTTGCTTTAAATCTGTGCAGCTCAGTGGGTACAAAATTGGATTTCTAATGGATACGATAATATGTCACATAAGAGTTATTATTCATTACAACAGATTGATTTAAAAAAAAATAAGTACCTATGAATAAAAATCAAGCACGCTGCAATATGCTTGCATTTTTCGCCGATGCCAACCTTGCATGAACAAGTACAAATCCATTCTGAAACTTGCGACAAAAGGTTATCAAGTTTAACTTCATGCGGCTTT
Organism: Rhamphomyia laevipes; assembly: GCA_963920725.1. Classification (NCBI taxonomy): domain Eukaryota; kingdom Metazoa; phylum Arthropoda; class Insecta; order Diptera; family Empididae; genus Rhamphomyia; species Rhamphomyia laevipes. Next base: position 35,408,221 of record OY987259.1, read on the forward strand.
TTGGTCATTTCAGATGTTTGGATGATATAACCCAAAACTCTGTTTTTGGCAGGTAAAGGTGCAACACCTAACAAATAAATCCAACCAGCATCTACAATATTCTCTTCTTCTCGTAGCGGTCGTACCGTTCCTTTAAAATATTCTGCGATGCTGTCCAAATACAATTTCATTAATATTCCGCCATCGATATTATTATTTAATAAACTTGAAAAAGAATTATATTTAAATTAGTATTATTGCCTGGCTCTATTTATAATACATTAACTAATTAATTAAACTAAAACAATTACCTCCTAAAAATCAAAACTAAGAACATATATGCAGTTCATTAAATTAAAAATATAATTGGATTGTTAATCTTATGTACTATTTGTTTACATTTTTAATTAAGATTTTTAGAAGAAATTTGGCTGTGTCACACTAAACATGTATTTATTTAATATACTTACATGTTTTTGGAAGCCATTCCACTTATTTTTACCACTCTACCAAAACTTAAAACAAATATTTACTTAATTAAATGCTTATGGTTTTTTAAATATCTCCATATAAATTTATATACAACGATCGGTTGTCAAAATTCTATCTCTGAATTTGAGTGCTAATTTTTTCCGCTTGGAGCATGGAAATCACTTTACCTAGTCCCAATAGAATTTTAAAACCGGAAAGTGCTTAAAGTGCTAAGTTTTAGTGAGCTACATAAATTGTCGTTTTGTCGGTTCCTATTTTCATTTTCAGCTTTTCTTTTGACAGCATTATTAAAAAAAAGTTTACCTTAACCTTCACTGTGTCAGTGTGCAGTGTAATTAATATTAAATTATTGCTTTTGTGGATGATGAAGACTTTGTTTTTCTTTCAATAAATTCACATTTTTGTACAACAAAACTAAAAGAAAATTATAAGTAATTTATTTTCAAGTAAATTTTTAGCAAAGTAGTTTTGAATTTAATTTGTTTTGTAAATAACTATTTTAAATTTTTCGTTTATTACAAATTAGACATTGGTTATGAATGTTGATGTTATTGTAGAAAATTTCTTTGGTTCAGTAAAGGGACTAAATCAGTATTTTCAACGTTTATACCAATATTTTTTTTCATTTGAATTCACAACTGGAATAGAATATTCTGAATCACAATTAGCCTTACTGCAAGTGGTGTTGATTATATTAATAACTCTGTTAGTATTAACAGGCATATATTGGCAGAAATACGGAGACATAATTACTGAAAAATTTATAAGACCAAGTGAATAACTAATATAATATAAAATGTGTATTTATTAAATGTGTATTTATTATTATTGTAGGTACTCTAAAGGAAATTGAGGAATTAAAACTATCTGTGGCAAAATTAAAACTTCCTAAAGAACATTCGCCGAGAATATAAAATGTCAGCTGATAAAATTAAAAAGTTTTTTTCAAGAAAGAAGGAGGAGGCCAAGTTCAAGGTTTGAGAAACATATATAATGTAACATATTTTTTAAAACAAAATATCGATTTTATTTAGCTTTCTGGGGGACTGGGACAAGGAAGAACTTTAAAGGCTGGCCCTGAATCTTCATCCAGCAATAAAAAGAATACTAAAGATGTCTATCAACCTCCTAAAAGAAAAGCTTTAAGTGAAGAAGCAAGAACAGCGGCTGCTGCTGCTATGTCTCGTGTAGAAAAAAAAGATAACAGAGAATTTAATACGTCACTGGCAGCTATAAGAGCACAGGTGAAACGAGAGTTGGAAGCTGAAAAGCAAATCAAGGAACTTTCAAAAACTGAAATACAAGAAATCCCAGAAATTGAAAATAAGAATTTAGCATGCCAAGGCGTATTTTTTAGGTGTCCTTTAGTAAGTGCAGAAATTCTACCAAAAAAAGAATGGAAACTTAAAATTAAAGAATTTCTTTACCAACAATTAACGGATGAAAAAGGTCTAACAGCATGTTTAATTTTGCAAAATTGCAACTCTAAGGAAAAGGTATTTCAAAAAATTTGAGTATTACTATATTCTATACAGATAATTTTTAGGCGGAAGATTGCATTGAAACTCTTAAGAAGTATATAGATAACTTAATAAATCACCCAGATGAAGAAAAATACCATAAAATTAGAATGAGCAACAAGTAAGTAATAAACAAAAATTGTCAATTTAACATATTTCTATCAACATTATTATTATATAAAGTATTCTATATCTTTTTCTATCTGAAAGTAAAAAATTTTTTTTTTGTTTAGGATAATTCATATAGTAATTAGGATAATTCATATTATGTGTAGAAATAAACTTTAAAACTAATTCACACTGGCGCGATAGAAGAGAATATATGCATTATTAAATGAACACATTCACATCAATGATATAACCACATCTGCTAAGATAAATACTTTAAAATTGGTATGCATTTTTTTAAAAGATAAAGTTGTTTTTAAGCATTTAAAATTTGCTGCCAGTTAACTTCATACAGAAATTAAACAAGTTTTAATTAACAATCAATATATTTTTCTGTTTGTAAACTTTGCATGCAATCAGATCTGCTTGTAATTCCGGTGCAAATTAAATTTTAAATATTGTGCGTGCAAACATTTACGAATTTATATGTCCTTGTAAATTATAACGAAATGTCGAAATCAACATTTTACGTATTATAAAAATTCGCTATATCCTAAATTAATTATGTAATGAATGCCCTCCAGCTTTAGACTGTACATAGTTATTTGTCTACGGACCTCATAAAATGTTTTATAATTTTGTTTTGATAATCGGTATATTCTGATGCGATACATATTCAAATACAAATAGCAAATACTTTGAAATTCTTTTTATATACATATTATATACGATTTTAAGTTTTTTTTTTGTAATATGTGTGAATGTGAATCTACTAATAACATTTCTTGTGCGTTGGTGTCAATTATTTTTATCGGTACCGAAACCGTACCGATGTGAGTCAAGCTTATATGATAAGATAACTTATTAAAATTGAATTTATATTTACCAGAATATTTTGCGATAAAGTTCGATATGTGGAAGGAGCTTTAGAGTTTTTACAAGCAGCTGGTTTCAGGGAACAGAAAATTGATAATGATGAATTTCTTGTTTGGTCCTCTGAAAACATGGAAGGTGAAACTGATCTAACTGTTCTAATGGATGCCTTAGATAACGCCGAGCCACTACAGTTAGAGCTTGATAGAAATATTCAATTATTATTACCATCGCAAGCTCGAAAACACGAACTTCCACCAGACTTTTTTCGGATAAGCCCTGAAGAAATTAAAAGAGAACAGCAACTCAGAACTGAAGCTCTTGAAAGTGCACAAATTTTAAAAACAAAAGCAATGCGCGATCGGGAAGAACAAAGAGCTCTCAATAAATATCGATTTGCATTGATCAGAATAAAGTTCCCGGATGGCATTTACTTACAGGTATGTTTTTGCAATACATTTATATCTAGAAAAACAAACTGATTATCATTATAAGTGGCCCTATTATGGCGAACTGAGAAATTGAGAAAGTTTTTTGCCAGATTTTATGATATTTTCATCCATCAAAAATATTTTCAAATTCTCAATTCATAACCCAAATAAGGTCAAATAGATATTGCTAATCATTATCACTTATGTCATATAAAAAAAATATTTTGATTGATAAGTGATAAAATAATTATTATAATTACAGGGTACATTCAACGTTTATGAAAAGTTGGCTGATGTTTACGAATTCGTACAATCTTGCATTTTTGATGAATCGATTGAATTTAATTTAATTGTACCTGTAGGTGGTTTTCGTTTTTCTGAAGAAGATATGGAGAAATCATTATTTGATTTAAGGTACATTACAAAAAAATTATTAAGTAAATTACATTTGAAATATTTTTAGGATAATTCCAAATACTGTTTTAATGTACTTATCTGATACAACACCGGAAAATGGTGGACATTTTTTAAAAGAACATCTACTAATGCTTATACAACAAATTTAATCAATTTATTTAAATTTATCTAGTGTAGTTCTATTCTTTATCATAAAGTTGTTTTTGTCAATATATTTCAATAAACTGTTTTATTTATTACACTTTACAGCAAAATTAACTAGTTTCTTTTTTAATATTGAATGACATAAATATTTTATTTTCATTTACAGAATTTTCCATTTGAATAATTATGATTTAATTTATATTCTGTGAAATACGCAACAAATAAAATAAAGTTTTTTTTAATCATTTACAATGATATTTTTACCCTTTTCGACTTTTTTTTCTTAATTTTTCGACACCACTACTGTTGTCGAAAGGATATTTGAAAATTTATCCTCTTCTGTTACACCGGGTCCGTTAAATAGTTGGAAACTGGTACCTTAATGTTTGCTTAGGATATTTTGCCAATAGAAGTGTTCTAATATAACAAAATAAAGTAGGGCGCACAATGTATGGTTCATTAATTTAAATAGAAACTTGATGTCTTCATTTATTTTTGTATGATGAATCAATCGATGCATATCGATTACAAGCTCTAAGGAATCGATTGCCTGGATGAGAATAATTACTAGATGTTGTGTTTGGTCTAGTTTCTAGTAAGTTATTTTTGAAATAACTTAGTTTGGTCTAGCCAGTTATTTTTGAAATAACTATACTTCGATCTAGAAAATATGAATTAATTCTGACCAAATATTATATAAGAATTGAAAAAAAAATGTTAGCTTGATCTGCGTATCGGCCACTAAGATGGATGTACATGTATTGATAATGATAATATATGTTAGTATCGATTTATTTAACCTATATAGCCATATGTAATCAGCATATCGATTACAAGCGATTAGTTATTTTTCATTTCCGAAATATTATTTTGAAATGAAATAAACGAAATTGAAAATATAAATATATAGATTTTTCATTTCAGATTTTCAGTCGAATTATATAATTTAATTCATTTTCTGTTTTTATAAAGTTACGGAAATTTGTATGTAATTAAATTATACAATATTAAATAATTAACAAAATTGAATGTAAATTTTGTTATTTATTTATTTATTTATTTGTTTGTCATCAAAGCATATACACTTTCTTAGACTAAGATATACGTAATTTATAAATAACTACTCTACAATACTAAATAACAATAAAAATTTAAAAAAAATAAAAATAAAAAAAATCAATTAAATATTAAAAAAAAATTAAAATTAAAATTATAAAAATTAAACTTATTTAACTAATAAAAACAGCAAAAGAAATAAAAAACAATTGAAAGAAAGAAATAAAGAAATAAAGAATAATTATGACTGAGGTATATTAAGCAATATTCTTTGGACAGAATTAGCTGACATATTGAAATTTACATACTCATTATAACGATTAAATTCGGACATTAAGACTATTTAGACCAGATAACACATTATAATTAGTTCTACCAAAATTTGTATTAAGGAACCGATGTTGACGAGTACATCTAATTGGAACATTAATATTAAGTAGACTTAGCAGATCGGACGAATCAATTTCGAACGTTAACAATTTAAACACGAAGACTGCTTTCGCCACTGATCTCCTTACAGATAAACTATTTAGATTCAGCAAATTTAATCTACACATATATGACGGTAAATTATTAGAGTCAACCCAGGGAAGACCTCTTAAAGCGAACCTAATAAATCTTTTCTGAATTGACTCTATACGATTAATATGAACGCAATAAAAAGGACACCATATAATAGACGCATATTCAAGTACAGAACGAACAAATGCGACATAGAGTGTTTTGATGGCGTAATGGTCCGAGAAATCACCAGCATATCGTCTAATCAAACCACACATTCTATTTGCTTTATTAACAATATAGTCAATATGTAGGGTATATGATAATTTCGGGTCCAGCAAAATACCCAAGTCTTTAACACTAGATACCCGCGTAACCAATTGATCCCCAATAGTGTACTGGAATAAAATTGGTACTAAACGACGAGAGAACGTGATGACGGAACATTTACTAACATTAAGTGACAAATGATTTTTATTGCACCACAGATGAAATTTTGACAAAATACTGTTAAGATATTGAAAAGAATCCGAATCTTTCCCTGAAATAAATATCTTAAAGTCATCAGCAAACATTAGCAGATTACAATCAGGCAGAAACTTTACTATATCATTAACATATAGAATAAATAATAAGGGTCCTATATGGCTGCCTTGAGGAACGCCAGAAGGTACTGGAAATTCGGACGAGAAACAGTTAAGGAGATTTACATACTGACATCTATCACATAAAAAGGACGATATCCATTTAATAAAGATAACTGGAAAACCTAATTTTTGCAATTTGAAAAGTAATAATTTATGATTGATCCTATCAAAAGCCTTACTAAAATCTGTGTAAATTGCATCAACTTGATTTCCTTTCGTAAATATTAATAAAATTAACAAAGTTTCTATTGTTCAAAAAAAAAAATTAATAATTTGGTTGTGGGAAAATAAATACAATTTAAAAAAAAAAAAGAATTAATTATCGAAATGATAAAATTTACTATATATTTTTCTTATTGTTTTGTGACTTGATAATGACTTTCTGGCCTAAATATAGCACTTAGATTTATATTACTCTATCCTTAATATTTTTTTACACAATTGGCAGCACGGATTTACAGCTTTCAAAATTAAACATGTAAACATTAATTAATTGAATTAATCCATCATATTAAAATAATTAAAACCTAGTAATATGCGTTTAATCTGAAATTAATATGAGAACTAATATATATTTTAATGTCGTGAAAGAATTATAACTCGTGTATTATATAAATTTTGTAAAATACAAAGCAAAACGTTAAAAATACAATAATGATTGACGAAGATTTAATTGCCGAAGTTCAACAACACGGGGTAATATATAATCGCCAAAAGTATTTCCTTAATAATGGTATGGGTCCAGTAAAATATGAGAGCAAAGAAGCAGCTTGGCAAATAATTGCAATGAATCTTGCAACTGACGGTAATTAATAATATTTTAGTCGTATTGAAATATTAAATATATTATGTATATTTTAAGTTGACTCATGTAAAAAACGCTGGAAATATTTGCGAGAAAGATATGTGCAACAACGAAAACAATGTGACCCGCCAACATATGAACATCTATCAAGACCTTATTTAGAAAAAATGAAATTTCTTGATCAACATATTCAACCCCGGAAATCATACAGAAATGTGCCAAATTTTCTTGGTTCACCAAATGCGAACAGTAATTTTGGTGAATATATGGATTCCTCACGATCAAATGGTTCATCAGTTTCGAAATTATATCAAAATCCAAATTATTCAGATTCTTATAATTCTGTCAAATCAGAACCAGAAGAATTTACTTCCAATACAAAACACGAAGATCAAATATATCAACAATCACTGCAACAACATCTAAATTTACAGCAACAACAACAACAGCAACAACAAGAAACGATAGTTTCTCAGGCCCTTAATCAATCGGCAGCAACTCATGCTCAATACCGAGAAAATGAAGTTTCACCACATTTGCCATCTTCTTCCTCATCTTTAAAATCACCATTATCATCTTCACCAGTTGACCATAATGAAGTATTAAACGAAAATTCTAAAAAACCTCGAGTTCAAGACGATGACGCAGAAAATTCATCAGAAAACGAAAGTTCCCAGAGAATGAATATTTCAAATGATATGGGACGACAAGCAAATGGCAGAAATTCACCAGTGTCAACATATCAAAATGATTTTTTACTATCGTTATATCAACAATTTCCACAGAATAGACAAATACGAACTTCTGAACAATTGTTGGGAGAACTTGTAACATCGGAACTTTTAAGAATGAACCGTGAAAGACGTAGAGTAGCCCAGAAAAAAATATTAGAGATATTGTTTTTTGAAGAATAATTTCATTCTAACCTACATCACAAGTAGAAAATTAAGATTAATATATATATATCTATAGGTTATTTTAAGACGTACATTTAATTTTATTATATTAGTAGTTTCTTTGGATATTTATTTCATTAGCATGCATAAAAAGTTTTATTGCTATTTTCATTATTTAAAGCCAATTCAAATCATAAATTTTGTAAAATTACAAAAAGTAAATCTGGAACGTTAAATATATTGTATTGCCTAATTTTTTTAAAAAAACTCGCAATAACAACTACCGACACATAATTTTAATACAATTCAACGCGTTTGATTCAATTGAAATTTTAACTTATTTTGTGTTTAATTTTTTTATTCATTAATTTTAATTATGCAAAGAAGTATATATATTAAATATATTATATATAATACTCGATTTTAAATTAATTACCAATTTGATTTTAAACAAACAATATATTATTATTTTAAAGCTTAAACATTTGAGTAGATAAAAAAAATGCATTACAATTTTTAAAAATAATTTAGACTATAAGTATTCTAGTCCACTACTGACTTTTATTGTGTATTATTGAAATTAATCTTTTATTCTAAAACTAAATATAAGACTATAAACTAGGTGTATACTTTATATGAGACATTTTAGTTTATAAAAAAATGTTGCTATTGCAATTTAGGATTTTATAGTACTTTAATAAATAATGATTACTCAACATTTTATTTTTAAGTTCATATATGAAAATCGTATAATGCATTATGATAAGAATAAAAAAAGTTGAAAAGACCAATGTGGATTTTGTAAAATTTGAATTTTAAAATTTATTTTGAGTGGTTTTAGAAAAATTAAACTAAAAATTTAAGTTCCGATTTGAAAATGTCCAATTTTCACATCTATTGTTTTTAATTTTTTCTGCGGGACTGCGAACAAATAGCATTCTCAATCCGGCATAAAATACGAAAAAATATTATGTTTTTTTTAATTTTATAATATAATTTATAATTATTTTAAATATATTTTGTTTAGTGTGATAACAATAGCGAAATCAATTTTTCTAACTATATTATTTAAAAATCTAATTGATTTGTTGAGAGATTTATCTTTTATATAAATTTTATCGTGCATCAAATGCGTAACAAATACAAGATATTTCCTGTTCAGTAGGTACTAGGTAGCGTTATTGGAATTTAATTAAAAATTGTAGTAAAATTATACAGGTAAATATACTTAAAGTGCTATATACTTCGAAACGGAGACGACACAATCTACCTACTCCATGGATCTTGGCGCTTTTGGATTTTTGACAGCCTAAAGTAAATAAAATATTGTATGATTGTATCGGTTTGTTGTTTCATGTTTGTCCGACTTCGACTCGATATTAAATTAAATTTACCGATAAGAATTAAGATAATTAAAATAAACTGCTGAAAAATATATAATTTATCAATATATTAATAATAATAGTATTTGTAATCGATTTTATACTCTAAATTAGAAATTGTTCTTTAATAGAAAAAATTAAATTTTGTGAAATTGGAGAAGTAATGTGAAAAACTTGTACTTTAAAATACAACCAGTGTATGTAAAAATACAACCAGTGTGTCTGTAAAAACATTCCAAATAAGTTATTTAAAAATAGCAATGTTTAATATAATACATAAAGTAAATCCATTGTTAAGTCGCACTGTTATCAATGGAGGATTACTGAAATGTATTTCAACATCTGCAGTTTACCGACAAAAAAATACGAAAACCACTAGGTAAATTTATGAAAATAACAATCTAAATTCATCATATTCAATAAATTAAAATATTCAATCTAGTTTCCCTCCATTGATCACTGATTATAGTTAAAATAACCGCTGTTTTAATTTAGTTTTAAAAGTTATTCATCATATTCAATATTTTGAGTAATTTGTAGTGTAGTCTATTAAAACGATTAAGTTAAGTTAAAGGTTCGCATTTCAATCAGAATTAAGGTAGAGATATTTATATTATTTATGAAGCACAGATTCATTTTTAATATTTTTATATCAAGTTTTTTAACCATATATTCTTCCAAATGGAATATCTTGCGCAGTTAAATAATATATTACTTTTTAAAATATTTTTTGAATTTGTAATCAGTAAACTTATACTTATTTATCTATATAATAATCATAATACAACTTCAAGATGTAATAAACACAAAAGTAATAGAGGTTAATAAATTTACAATAATTATGTTAATTCTATACAAAATATTTCACTTTGCATAAATTATTTATAATTACAATACGTAAAATTTTTGAAATAATAACAAAAAAGTATGTATGTATTTATTTATGTAAATATGTTAAGAACAAATATAAAAATAAAGTTTTTAAAAATCCAAATATGTATTGTATTATAGTCAGCTAAATGAATTAATTTTTTTTTTAATTGTTAACTAAAAATAAGCTGTATATACTGTTAGTAAACATTCTTGGATTATGGGTATTACTATTGATTAAATGATTTATTAATTTCAATACTGGTACAAATTAAACATTTTCTGAAACCCTTATCCATATCCTCTCACAAAACCCTGTTCCGTCCGTATGCCTATCCCCATGCTAAACTCTGTCTCTCAAAAGATTAATCTGAATGGATGGTCATCATATTTTATAAATAATGAACAGAGCCTGAATATTTTTTTGTTTATCAAAGAACCCCATATTTTTTCACTATATTACAATTCCTTATAAAGTTTAATAGGTTTATAAGAAATAATTACATTTATAGAATAACCTTTGTAGAGCTTGTATTACAGGCTTAACCAAAGTGTAGGATTTTTTTTTCGCCGATTATTTGAGAAAGTACAAACTTGAAAGCGACATTTGTTTATATTTATATGAACTAATTGACGTGTCATATAAATTTTCTCTACTATTTTTATAAATATTAAAATATCTAGACGTGGCTGCATTTCTAAATTTCTGTGTGTTTTAGAACATTAACAACTCTTAATCATTCAGTTCCAATAGCTGCGAGAGCGACTGCCGTTTCTAAAGATGAAAGTCGGGAATTTATGGCTGTTTTTCCAGGTTAATAAATACATTTTTATATAATTAAAATTTAAGCAAGTTTAGTTATTTTTTTTAAATACATAATTGCAGATATTGTACGCGAGCTAACAGAAAAATCTAATGAATATGATTATAAAGTTGCCGCTAAATGGTTTGCAAAGGTAAAATTTTTCAAATACTACATAATTAATGCATTAGATGATATAGTAATTTTATAAATATTATAATTACTCTTTGTATTAAAACAATTTTGATTTCTAATTACAGGCATTACAATATAATGTTCCACGAGGAAAAAAGAATAGGGGTCTAGTAACTGTAATAACATATAAACAGCTTGCTAGTAAAAATGATTTAACTCCAAACAATATACGTCTGGCACAGTATCTAGGATGGTGTGTAGAAATGGTAATTTAAATTCTAAGCAATAGATAAATTTAAAAACAATATTCGTTAATTTATTATAACAAATTTTGAGTATCAATTATATATGATCATTATTCTTATAGCTTCAAAGCATGTTTCTTATTGCTGATGACATTATGGATGGAAGTATTACACGACGTGGACAACCATGCTGGTATAAGCTGGATGATGTTGGATTAGTTGCAATAAATGATAGTTTGATGATTGAAAACGCAATATATTATATTTTGAAGAAACATTTCAGTCAAACCAGTTATTACGTTAATTTGTTGGAATTATTTCATGAAATAATTTTTATCACAACTGTGGGTCAATCATTGGATATGCACACAGCTAATAATGACGTTACAAGTTTCACAATGGAAAACTACAAAGCTATTGTTGCTAATAAAACATCTTATTATACATTTTATCTTCCATTTGCATTAGCAATGCATATGGCTGGGTAAAAATATTATTATTTTTTTAATATATATCATTAATTAGAAATTTCTCTGTAATCTAATTTATAGATTTACTGATGCTGAAGCTTTTCGTCAAGCAAAAACTATACTTCTCGAAATGGGTCAGTTCTTCCAAATACAAGATGATTATCTTGATTGTTTTGGTGATGCGTCTGTGACTGGTAAAATTGGAACAGATATTGAAGATAATAAATGTTCATGGTTAGCTGTAGTCTGTATGCAAAGAGCATCCGAAAAAGATAAAAAAATAATGCTTGAATGTTATGGGCAAAAAGGTAACAAAATAAGGAATATTTTAAAATTAAAGATTTTAAATATATATTAATTTATTTTATAGATCCAGAAAAAGTTGCAAAGGTTAAACAACTTTATAAAGATTTAGGATTACAAAATACTTATGCAATATACGAAGAAGAATCATACAATTTGATTAAAACTCATATTGAACAAACATCACGTGGCGTCCCACATGATATATTTTATAAGATTTTGGATAAAATATATCAGAGAGATTCATAATTTATTATTATCCATTTGAAATTACAACTGATTTTTTAAAAAGATTTATAAACTTAAATTAAGATTTTGTATGCAAAATTATATCTTATTGTTGAAATTTATTTGTTAATTGTGTTTTTTTTTCTTTTTTTCATACTTAAAATATAAATTAATTTCTAATTCTTTTTCAATCTATCACATATGAACCGATAATGTTGTTAAAATATCATATATTTCTTAAGAATTAATACATCACGAAGAATTATCGTTAAGTTACCTTTAAGAAATATGAAATTGCCATCGTTTGGAATCTACAAGCCAAACTTGAATTTGTATCTTCTTCTTCCGCCTGAGGTTGGACACATCATTTTAATTTTATCTTCAGATTTCGGTGCTCTAAATAGTTCAATTGACGACAAGTTGTACTATATATTTTTAAGCTTCGATATTCTTTTTCTGGCTCTGCTTCTGTTGCCAATTATTTTGCCTTCTAGCACTAACTGCACTTACTATTATGCATATCGAACGTTCAAGTAGCTTAGATGTCTTCTCTCTTGTATTGTGAGACATACATATTTGTTTGTGTGCATTTTACGAAGAATTTCTAATGTTGTATTTCTGTCTCTCGATGTTGTCTTTAGTATGGTTTTATAAATCATCTCGAATGCTTATATTATTTTAAGTCATATTTTAATGCCCATGTTTCCACTCTTTTCAACAATATCGGCCAGATATAACATTTCAAAATCTGTTTTTTTTTTTTTTTCAATTTAAGGCTTAAATCAGTATTCCAGAATAACTTTAATATTCCTTAAGGTTAGTCCGGTGGTCCGGTAGTCCTGGCTTTTTCAATTCTAGTTTTGTTGTCAATATGTTTGTTACATTTGTATGCGTGTAGTTTGAGAGAAAATTGTGTTCTCTCATATTAAAGTTTCGGATTCAATTTGAAATCAATTTGGATTCAGATATATTGATGATATATGAGCCTGCCTAATGTAGTCCTCTTACAATTTCTTAATTATCTGCTACCTATATGGAATCCTGCTATCTACCAAAGACAATCACTATCACTATATATTTGCTGCCTCTGTATCTCTACTACATTCTACATCCTACATGTCGTTATTCTTTTATCTCTTAATTTTAATTCCTTGCATACTTACAGGCTGTATAATACAATTATGATTATAAATAATTATGACCAATTTTCCAAAGTTTCCCTGAACATAATCTTCTAGTATAAACACTTACTTAATATCTTATTAGTGTAAATTTCTCACTCCAAATTTAACTAAAAATTTAATCAATCAACAAGAAATTTACTATGTAGTTTTATAAAAATTAGTAATAATTAATTGATGGAAATTTATAGAAAAATGTATGATTTAAAATGTATTATTCCGTTACCAGAGATGAACTACACTACATTAAAATATAAGAACAACGACTTGCTCAAAATGCTCGAAATTTTGAATGAATTACCTCCACAACATTTTGAAGACTAATAAATAACATAAATTATGTAAAAAAGAATAATTAAATTTGTAAAGGAAAAATTTTATGTAAATAATTTTAACTTTAAAATATTTAAATTGTAAATTAATTGTATTTCTAAAATGGTTTAAATCTTCAAATAAAACTAATATAATTATAAAACTAAAATATAAAATTAACTATTCCTTTTTAGAACTGCTTTTATGTTGATGTATAATGCCTGTAATTTTTTCTAGTTATGTGATGCGGTTATAGTTCTCAAAATTTGCGGATATTGCTTCGGTCAGTGCACTATGTGTCGTCCCTCTATCAAAATTTGCGAATTATATGAAATGCACTTGGTTGTATTAAGAAATATTGTACAGGTTCCAAACATGAAATGATATTTTCCTTAAATTTTTGTTAATCACTCTGTCGTAAATAAGTTTTGGGATACCCCAAAGTTATAGGTTTTCTCTAATTATATTAGCCATTTATAATTTTGTAATTTTTACCTTTTTATTATATTTAGTCAGAGTCCTAACATATACGCGATTTCATCAAAATAACTAGATTTAACCAAGTTAATTCATAATTTTTAACTTATATAATCTAAAATATTGTAGTCATTATCGTTTATTAATAATACACGGATTGCATTTTGCTTATCTAAAAATATATTTTGCTGAATTTTTTTTTTTAGTATATTTTAAACTAAGTTTGTATATTTATAAAAAATATTACAATACAATTTGCATATTTAATATTTAAATTTCACCGATAAAAAAATTTTTTTTAAGGGTTTTAATAGTGCTAAATATATTCCAACGTCATAGTTTTTTTTTAAAAAAAAAAATAATTAAGAAGTGTTGCGAATTATACAAAATTGGTCTCATAAATTTATTTGCAAATAGCGATCAATAAAAAATCACAGCAAAATGTTCAATTGCTACAAATATATAACATGAGCTATATACTTTTAAATGTACATATATTTTACGATCTACAAAAGCATGACGTTTTTTTTTTAATAAATTTTAATTAATTACGCAATAAAATTTTAAATAATTTTCTTTGATAAAAATATAAAGTATATTCGATTAAGCTTCATGATGTCCATTATCTTCGGATAAACTTCGTAATGATCTAAAAAATGATTAAATTATTTAAGATTGATTTAATTACTGTCATCATCATGTATATATAAATTTACCTAGATCGTTCAAATAGAGATGGATCTGTATATATTGGTTCACTGGGATCATCAAACTGTGAATTATTATTATTATTATTGTATCTTATTGGATTTCTAACTGGGATTTGACATATTCTGGCAAGATTTCTGTTAATATAATTTTTGGAAAAATAAAATTATATATTCAAAATATAAAATTTTATTGTAATATTTACCCAGTAGCAAAAGATTTCTGAAGTCCACCACTAAATAAAGACATATTACCCTTTAAATGATTGTTACGTGGTGCATTATTCATTTGACTAATTTCACTAAATCGTTCATGTGTTCGAATAGATGATGGATTAAAATTTGGCAAAATATTATCAGAACAGATACTTTTGGAACTTTTCATCCAATAACGCCTTAAAAATTTTAAATTCAAATAAATTAGTAACTTATACTAGGGTTCCGAGAAATATGTACCAAGGAAATTCGGAGAAAGTTAAATATAAATTTCGGACATTAGGACCAAAAGTTTATTTCGGCGATATTCTTTTTTATTTTAGAAATTTAGGCTAAATATTATTTTTGGACGCATTTAACATATATTTCGAACCATATTTTCTCTTTTATTTAGTCGAAACCAAAATTCCTTTTTGTTGTGTAAATTCAATCTAAATAATAATAAATAAAATTCTACCTAAATATGTGATGCCGAATGTCCTACATATTTGAACTTAAAAAAAAAAGATATAGAACCCAAACATTCACATATCAAATTTATGGGTTTACATATCAAATTTAAGTTCCTAGTGTATTTGCCCAATTTCCTTGCAACGCATTTCCGGACCCCAATAAAAAATATACTATATACCTATAAATTAAACCACAAGCTATAGAAATACCGAACAATATTATCATAAGAGCAATTACTGCAGCTATAAGACCGTTATATTCGGTATAAGTCATACACACAGTCTGAACTGGTGCAATTAATTTACGTGCAATACTTTCATGTTCAATAATATCATCTCTGGATTCAAATACCTAAATTTTAAAGTATTATCATAAATATCAATTTATATTATTAAAAATTATATTACTTCAATCATTTCTCGAACTTGTTCTGGTTGGTCATTGGAATTGCCCTTTGTATTCAATAAGGGATCTATAGTTGTTGTTGTTGCTATAATTTTACAAATATTTAAAATGATTGTGATGAAATTAAATCATAATTTCATACTTATATTTATTGTATTATCATCTATTGGTGAAATAGTAGTAATAATTTCATTCTCATTAATCACAGTTTCATTTACATTTATTGATCTCCTCCGCCTACCAAATGATGGTTCTGATCTGCCAGATGGACCTGGACAGTAAGCCTATAATATTTTATATTTTATTGTATTCCATTATTATATATAAAAGTAGATTTCTTACCGGTTGACAACCTTCACGACAGCTACGTACAGTTGCTTCAAAAACTAAGAAATTTGATTCTGGTATTTTAAAAGCATTAAAACGTGCTTCCAAAGTATCACCATCTCTAAGTTTATCTAATTCTGGGAAAACATATGGATCAACAGGACATCTAAAATTATTTATATTTAATTTTTTTTTGCTTTTTATAAATTTAATTAATATTTAATTATACCCAAAACGATCAATAAGTTGAATACTTCTACCAGAATATGGGTCTCTTGCTACTACATTTGTAGCAAATATATCAGTTATATGATTATAACCATCTTGTGCTTCAAGTCTAAATGTTAAGGGATCTCCTACTGCTATTGTTGTTGTTGGTCGATTCTGATATAAAATCATTAGTCTAACCTTAGAGCTTAATGTATTTTCGGCTGGTAAATATTCAATTGGAATTGGACTACCAGATCTATCGGGATTGTATAGACTTTTCAAAAAATTTAGTATAATTATTTTCCTTAGAAAAATTTAAAAAATATTTTTCTAAGGATTTTTTTGAACTTTAACGTTAGTTTCTACAATTAGTTTAAGCATGAAATATCTATAATTTAGTATATTAGTTAATAATTTTATATAATTCTATACTAAAGGAATTTGTAAATAACGAAAATCAGATCAAAAAACGATTTAATTTTTTTTCTTCTGAATACTACTTGTAGAATATTATATTTTTAATGTAAAACGTTACTTTCTACTTTTATGTGGATAGAAATATAATTTAGCGAATTATAGTGACCCTTCTGCATATGATTTATAGTTATTTTTCTAAACCAGAAATTTACTTATCTACAAAGAAAGCATATTTACCCAGCTCCAATATAACCAGAAGTAACAACAGCTTCACCTGGACCTCGGAAAACACAAGTTAAATTATATCGTTTGTCACGGCTTGTTTGAACATTATCGGAATATTGCACAACAACAATATTTGTTAGGGTATCACCATACTAAAATATAAATTACAAATATCAATCGTATTATGATAATTATAATGATAATCAATTGTATTATGAAAAAAAATGGGACATACTCGTTGTGTTCCACATTCTGGATAACCCTGGGCTCCAGTTATTCTTAATACATTCACTGTGGCACCATCTCCTCGGAAAAAGCATCTAATATATAAAATATAATTTAATTTGTTATTTAAAAATCAATATATAAATTGTAATTGAATTTAGTAACCTATCATAGAAACCATAAGTATATATTCGGCCAATGAAACCTTCTGGAGTTCTTAATGTGAATTCCATTCCTTCTTCATTACATGTTTGTGAAACTATAAAATTAAATAAAAATATAATTTCAAACTATAAAAAAGTACAATTGAATTAATGGGGAAATATTTATATATATATTTAGTTTAGATTATTTGTAATATAATTTAAAACCAATGAATAATTACTTATTTAAATTTTTAAAAAAATGGTTTTGAGAAATGTATGCATTACTTATATTGGGAAGATTGGGATGATTGGGAATATTTTTATTTAATTTTGAATATTACACTTTTCCAAGTTTTTAAGTAATTTTATTAAAAATTACTTTACATATGTGCTGTAAATACATTTTAATTGACCAAAAGTGTTTGAAATGCTCATATTAAAGCTGGGGATACAATGACCAATGACCGATCAGTTAAATATAGATTTGTTATGTTAAATTCATTAAATCGTCAGGTTGGTTACATAACTCTTGATCGTAATCGATTTTTTTTTTTTTTTTCGTTCATCAAATATTATTTTTAAGAGAAATAAACAATAATATAGAACATAATAAGTAAGAAAAAATGAATTAAATTCATTAAGATTTTCTTCATTCATTTCAAATGTTATTTTGTTGAATTACAAAATTTAACATAAATTTTCTGTTGCTATTAAATAGTTGTTATTGTTTTGGCTTGTAAATTTAGAAAGTAGCATAAGTTTGAATATGTAAAAGTTGAAACCAATCGAACTCTTTCGAATCGATTCGAATCAACTGTATCGAACTGTATCCAGGCAATCGATTCCTAATACAAAATATATGAATACGCAAACGAATCGACACATTCGATACATTTTGCTATAGCAATTTACAGAAATTTTAGGTGTAATTTATGACATCGTCATACCAGTTTTACAGGGGTAGGTAAAGGTAAGAAATACACACTCAGAGACATCTAAACGTAAAAATACTAAGTATACAAACGTGTATAAGCTGAATAGCATAGAAAAAGAATACGACAATTTGTTAATATCTTAATGTTACTGAAAACCAGAATTATAGTATATTGAAGAAAAGAAGATGCATCTCGATTTATGTTAAATAATTACGACATTACGAGACACGAGGAGGTGTTGTGTTATATACATCTTAAGTGTTTTTTTTTTGCAGAAGAATCAAGTCGATTAGAATAACAAGGGATAAGTGTGTTCTTCATAAGTCGTTGCTGCATATTCTTAAATAATAATTCAAATTACTTTTCAGAATAATTATAATAGAAAGATATTATCAAAATATTGTGTGTTTTATTCAAAAACTGTACATATACTTTCGATAAACAGAGTTTTTTTTAATTTTTTACACTAAATATTATACTTATTTTTATAAATATATTTAAATATTTTATAAATATTACCATCTAAACAATCTCCCCCACCACTTCTACCCATGCTACGCTCATAAAAATCATAATTTGCTGCATCGAAAACTTTTGGATTATGAACATCAAGTTCCCTGGTGCTTCTATCACTTAACTCACAATTAGGTGTGTCACGTTCATCAAAAGTAGAAGCAGCCGTATCTCTGAATATATGAAAAAAATTAATACGGAATACTCTTGACTGTTCAAAATTACCTGTAATTAAAGCTTCTACAAATAAACTCACGAATTTCAACACATTCTCTTTGGCATTGTATTAGTGATGGAACAGTAATTGTTCTTTTTATAAATTGTCGATTCATTTTATGTCTACTTGCTATTTGCTTAAAATTATCCACTTCTTCGCATCGTGATACTTGCGGCCGTTGAGATCCACCAATATTATTGTAACCATCAGGAACCCCTTGTGGCTGATATGGTGTATCATATGATGGATATCCAGGACGTCGAGACGAATGAACATTATCATATCGATCGTAATCCTACATTAAAATTAGTTTTATATAAAAGAAATATATAAATTATAAATTTACTGACTGGTCGACGTAAATTTGTTCGGTCTTCATAATCGTAGTCGTAGTGTAATTGATAACCTATAGAAGAAAAATAAGTATGAAACAATATTGCATTAAATATATTAATATATGAAACTTAATGCTTTAATTAGTGATCGTGATTGATATTGTATTATTTAAAAAGTAAAATAAATAAAAAATACATACCTGGCCTCTCTCTGAATCTATCACCATTTCCATATTTATATATATTGAATGGATAACGATCGTTACCTACCGGAAAACGATTGACTGAAGTGGGTGGATGTTTCCTGTCATTTATTGGTGAATCTGGATCTAATACTGGTCGCCTTACTACATATGGTGGAATATCTGGTCCAAATCTTGAATTTTCTGGAGAATATCGTTCTGGAGAATCGGCAGGATAATGTCTTATAGGATCAAATGGATAACGTGCAGGATTTATGGATGAAGGATATCTATTTGGGTATGATGGTGGATATTTTTTATCGGCTAAATCGGAGCCTGGTAATCGATTATTTGGATATCCCCTAAATGAATGTCCACGATCATCAAATGATTCATCTTGTGGTAAGGGATATCTTGAATCAGGTGGATAATGTCTATTAAAATAATCACTAAAAGAATAGCCTGGTCTAGTTCTAGATACAGGATATGGTCCCTGGGGAATACGATTATCGTTTATTGGGCGATAATTATTGGGAGGACTATATTTATCATAGGGAAACCTATTTCCATATCTATCTAAATCTCTGTCTCTCTCAGAATCTCTGTTGTCACCTGTAAAAGGTCGCGATATTGGATATAATCCAGCTCCAGGAGGTAATCTATTATCATCAATTGGTGGAGGACGACGACCACCAAATTTATCTCCATAACCATCTTGCGTATCATATTCTGGATAGTGTTCTCTATTACCTGTAGTAGGATATCTATCACCTGGACCTATAATATTTAATATCAGAGCAAAATAAAAATTAGACACGTTTTAACAGTGTTTTGTTGTTGTAGAAAAACAAGAAAATTCGTTTTAGTCAATAAGTAGAGAGTGTTTTTATAGTGTACGTTTTAGTTTAAATTCCATTTTATTAAATACTTACCATAATCAGGATATCTATCGTATGGTCTTTCATATTCAGGATAACGATCTACATCATTTGGATAGCGGTCCCTGTCATCCGGATGTCTGTTATCAGAGCCTGACCATTTATCTCTATTACCGTAATATTTATTACGGTCATTAGGTGGATATGTTTCTTCAGGAGGGTATCTATCGCCACCTGGAGGGTATCTATCTCCACCAGGAGGATATCTATCTCCACCTGGAGGGTATCTATCTCCACCAGGAGGATATCTTTCTCCACCTAGAGGATATCTCTCTCCACCAGGAGGATATCTTTCCCCACTCGGGGGATATCTATCTCCGCCATGAGGATATCTTTCTTCACCGGGAGGATATTTATCTCCACCTGGAGGATATTTATCTCCACCTGGAGGATATCTCTCTCCACCTGGCGGATATCTTTCTCCACCTGGCGGATATCTTTCTCCACCTGGAGGATATCTTTCTCCACCTGGAGGATATCTCTCTCCACCTGGCGGATATCTTTCTCCACTTGTAGGATATCTATCACCGCCGGCTCCACCTCCACCACCACCAAACCTGTCTCTATCTCTATCTCTATCTCCTGTTGGAGGATATTTATCTTTACTTCCTGCAGGCCAATTTGGTTCACCCATATCCGGTCTAGGTGGTTCATTCTCATTTCCTATCACATTTACTTTACAAATAAAATATAATTTAATAAAATTTAAAATAATAATAGTTAAATTAAAACATACACATTAAATTTTCATAATAATCATAATCAGCATCATATATAATTCTCATGCCATCTCTTTGATTATATCGACTTAACCGGCAAGTTCTGAAGCGATCACTAAATACTGCTGATCTTTAATACAAAACAGTAATAATATTAATAATTTCTAATAATTCTATACATTTTTAGCAAATATTTAGTATAAATCTGAAATAATTATTTATTTTTACCGGCATTGAAAACTAGTTTGTCTCAAACACTCATCTAAACATTCACTTAAAGAGCGTCCTGTAATTTCAGAATGAAATTCTCCACCAAGTCTAGAATTTCTATATCTCTGGAATGCTGTATCTGGTCGTCGACCACTTGAAAACAGATGAGATGTAACCGAGTTATCAGGATAATCAGTACCACGTTCTTAATTAATAAAAAAAACACAATTATTATTTCTCTTATTAAAAACAATTGGAAATAACTCACGATTATCTAAGCACACTAAATCATAAAAATGATGTGTTGGGCTTGAACTAATACTTATGTCGTCTTTTTGTGATATTGAATCTTCTTCAGATAATATGCACTGTTTTGTTTGATCATCGAATTCTACTGATCGACAAAAATATCTAAAATATTATTTTAATAATTTAGTTACCAAATAATTCAATATTTAATAAAAAATTAAATAATATACTTTTCCGCTCTTAAGCACATTGTTTGACATTCTTCAAGAGTCATATTATTAAAAATATCTACTTCAAAAGGTCCACCCAAACGTTTATTTTCTTCTTTTACAAAAACGGCTAGACCATCACATCGTCTTTCAGCTAAAATCATATTGAATTTTATTTAAAAATTTATAGTAAACTATAATAATCTAAGTCACGAAATGTATTGGCTTAGTATTGATTGATTGTTTGCAGTTTATTTTTAAACTGGCTCAAAATTAAGTGATCATAAAACTTATTGTCATAATTAAGAATTTGTAGAAAATTTAATAATATTTAGCTGTCCTAAAAAGTTTGTAATAAGTTACCATTTAAGCAAGTATTTTCTAAGTAATCAGAATTCGGATCATCTTCCAAAAGTTCTGGATGAGTTCGTCGCGTAAACCTTAGATAGAAATAAATTTTTAGAAAATACTTTCTACCACATTTATATAGTATAAATACCTGCTCAATATGCATGTTCTCATAGTAGAATCAAAATTAGCTGATCGACACACAAAAGAGAATTCATTTAAACATTTATCTTCACAATCTGATCTATTTGCTGCTGTTATCTAATATGAATATATTAAATTTACAGTATAAAAAATGAATAACTTATTAAAAAAAATATATTATACTTCTTTAATATCTGAAATCGGTAATTTCAGTTTTTTTCTGGGATGACGTTCAAATGCATATCTTCGACTTGGACATTCCCTCTCGGGTCTGCTAGCTATAAAATATATTTTTCATCTTTATTATATCAATTAATTAATTTGTAATATTCAATTAATACTGACATGTTAGACATATTTCCATAAAATGTACACTATTTGGTACAAGCATCAAATTGCCTATACCTTCAGGTGCTGCTTGTTCTCTTGTTAAATAACAAGTTGATTCTTCATATTCGGCACTGCCACTGAATGATGCTATTCTACTACCAGGTTGAAAATCAAAACTAGTACATGTACGGACTAAATTATTTGATGCCGTTCGATCTCTTAAACAAAGATCTTGACATTTTTCTAAAACACGAAATGGTGGTGCTGTATCTCTAATCTATATCGATAAATAATATTAATATTACAATTTTATACTTTAATATTTTGAAGAATTGCTGTACAAACCACATCATCATCAAATCCTTGTAATTGTTGATTTGGTAATCTTTCATATAATACTCTTCCCATACCATTATTACAAGTTGTTTGACCTGGTTTCAACCAAATATTATATAATTGGTAAAGTTTTTTAATTATTAATAAGAAAACTCACCTAAAGATAAATTCAATTTCTCAATTAATAGTAAAAAGATAAAGGCAGCTCTAAATTGCTTCAAATAATTCATTTCTAACTTTCAATATATATATATATATTTATAAATTAAATATATATAAACTTCGGAGTTTTATTTCAGTAACAAATTCTCATGATTTGAAATACTCTGTAAAATAAAAATTAGCTAAAATCTGAAAAATGGCTTATGCTATAGTAATTTAATTTTCAAATTATTTATCTAATGTAATTGGGTAGAGTACGTGTAGTGGCAATGTGCAAAAAAAAAAAATATTTGAATAACTGAAATGTTAGACTAAGAATAGATTTTTTTTTGTTTATTTGAGCGGAGGGTTAGCTTTATATACTATAAAATCAGAGTGCATAAAAAATCAGATAAAATGATTGCCGGATGTTATTTCCGGTTTAGTATTTTTAATATAATTTTTGGAGGTACTCTAGTTCATTCTGTCAGCAAAATTATAATTTTATGCGTGAATTTAAATGTCATTGGTTGTATTATGTATATATATATATTAATAAAAAATTAAATAATTAACATTTCAGATTTACATAGATTTTCTTAAAAAAAAATTATATTTTTATAGAATTATATTAGAATAAATATCCGTAACTTATTATGTTTGTATACCCAAATTTGTATTGAAAAAATATTATAATGTACAATTTTATTTCATTGGAGGCGATCTGGAATGATTATTAGGTCTGGGAATTTTAAAAAGCAATCGTCAGCTTTATTAAGAAGTCTTGAATTAGATCTGGAAATGAGAAACTTTTCCAATCTATATTTTGAATATAATACGTAATTTTGAGATCCTTCAGATCCTCTATCAAAACTAATTTTCGAAATAAAAAAAATTACAAAAACAGGAAATTAAAATTTAAGTGTTTTACTATAATGATAATATAATATGTATATTAAAGGTCAGCATTTATAGTGTTTTATTACTAAAGTTTTTCTATTTTTTAACATTTGCTGGAAAAATATGCGAATTATTACAGTACGTTATATAAATTGCTTCACTAAAGCATCGGCATGTATTAACACTGTTACTTTTGTATACTAATTTATTAATTAGATACAAATATTTGATAAATTAATTCAAATGGCATGTAACCAATAAATTTTGAATTGTGCGATGATAATGATAACAACAGTTTGAGAAGTACTGTAATATTGATACAAAAGTCTCCATACTATAAGAGTATAAGATATACACTAACCAACAATCTAAATCAATTTCTGAAAAACTACAGTTGCAGTAACGTTTTCTGGATCGTTCGTATGATCTTTATTTTAGTACAATTCATTGAAATAATTCAGACCTAAAGCAAGATTAAGAATAATCTCTCGAATCTATTAAAAATTATGATTTTATGTATGTAACATAAAATAGAGATATAAAATAGTGCTATCCGAATTAGTGGACTAGTAAAGCACCGTGGGCTAACATCATCCTATGAGTTTTCGATTAAACATTTGCTTTCCTTTGATTAATTTCCAATCAAACTTTTTTCATAATATTTTCTGAATATTCAAAATTCAGAAAATATTGAGACGTTAGACTAATCATCTTATTGAAGTAATCTTGAAGTAAAATTATTGAAGTAATCTGTACAAGTGGCAGGAACACGGAATTGTTATGTATGGAATTAATGAGAATGATTCTCAAACATTTCTTACTATAATTTTAATTATGGGTTATGGACAATATAAATTATTATCAAATGACTGGAATTTTTTGCAGTCAATTAATGCAATTTATCCAATTTTAAAACTCAATTTATGCATTTTTAAATTATTTTGGTTTCCTAGTTTTTTGAAACCAAAGTTCCGAATTTTATGTATGAAAATTATCAGTTTTATTAAAAATGTTTAATTTTTTTAAAATAATTTTTTTTATTACAAGTTTTCAAAATTTTACCCTTGTTTGAACAGTTTTTTTTTTTTGTTTGATTTAATCAATTTTAATTAATTATATATTAATAAATCTTTGATCGTCAAAATCTATTCAATAATGTTATAGATTTAGTATTTTATGTAGTAGAGTATTTAGAACTAGAATACAAAAAAATAATAATAAAGACTATAATTTAAAGTTGTAACGGCTTAAGGTAAAATTTCTTAAATTTGTTAATTGTATACTGTAGAAAATTGGATTTGACAAATTTTTTGTTAATTGCAAGCAATGAAATAACTTAAAATCTACTTATTTTTCAAACAGTTTATAAGGAGAAAGTCATCATTTAAGTATAGTAGAATGTGCAACATTTTTTCCAACTGGCAGCTTGATATTAGAAACAGTGGATTCAGTCATATGTTTACTTAAATAAGTACAAACAGCATCAGTGTGTTCTATATGAACCTTAAGGTATTTTCTACATGAAGAGAAACCTCAAGACTAATGGAAAATGTCGTTTGTCGTTCTTTTTAATAAATCAATGTTGTCCTATACATAAAAGTTCTATTTGAATTTTCGCCGCACTTTTCTTTAACGAAATATTTCCACACGGAATGTGTAATGAAGACTTATATTTTTCGTTACTACATATATAAACTCAAGAAGCACGCAAGCAATGATCAAATCAAGTCTTTTTACTGAAGTTTTTTATTTTAATTTTTAACTTTTTTTGAAAACCGAAAAACTAATTTTGTTCATACCCTACCCTACAGTCACAACCACAACCGTATTAAATGTTAAAAGAAACGGAATGTGTTGGAATGTCACATTTAATTACCCGGAAAATATAATATATCATTAGCATAAACACAACATTCCCAGCAAAAATTCAGTCAACAATACTTATTTTTATTAACTATAATATTTTAAATAAATATATTACTCAAAATATGTAATTTTTATTGCCCGGGAAAACTGGAACCCAAAATATATAAATTTTCCCAGGAATACCCTGCATCAGTCAGGTTTTAGTATTTTGTTATTAATGTTATCGAGAATCGAGCTAAAATATTTTATAGTAAAATTAAATGAGAACATCCAAACAATGTATTTTTTTCCTTGTTCACTTCACTGTTCACTCCACTTGGGAGCATAGGCCGTCAATGACAGAGGTTTCTTAACATTTTTATTACAATATGAACCTACTAATTATATAGTGAAACAAGTTTTCATTCCAACAAGTTAATAGCTTTTTTTAATAGTTAGCATTTCTCCAAGTCTTTCAATCACAATTACAAATTGTATTTTTTTATTATTGGTCCTCATTTAAAGATGAGTCAACTCAGAGCCTCATTTATACCTTGATCGGGAGTTGAACCCGGGACCGAAACAATCACAGCCAATTTAATTGCTAATAAGATAAGTAAAGTTTAATGTATTTTGCAATTTAAATATAGATTAATATTTTTTTAAATTTCCACACAGTCTTTCTGGGATAAGTTATTTGAATAAACTATAATATATTTTTCCTAAAATCTATAGTAGCTAGAGTTTAATAAAATTTGTCATCACATTTTAATATATGTACAATAAAACACAATACATTTACTTATATATAGGTTGTTTTTGTTGAATGACAATGACATTTGGTGAAAGTTTTCCATTATTTATTCGCAAGATATTCGTTTTTTTAATAAAATTTTACTATTGATTTTTATATACAAAGCTCAACGTCAACGCTAACATTATGTTGACAACAAATTATGATGTGTATTTTGTTTTAAAAGTAAAATATTTATATTTGGAAGATTGTTAATTATAAATATTGTATTTTTTTATTAATTAAAATAACAATTATAATGACAAAGCCTAAACTAATTTTGAATGAAGTTATTTGTGCATAGTTTGCCTTATTGTTTGAAATTAGATTCTGTAAAATATCAGTAAAGTATAAAAGGATTCTATGCTAAGGTTATGTTGTCTGGTTGTCTCGTCTGAAAAACTAATTAGCAGTAGAACTTGCCACAAGTGAAGTATTACAACGTGATCCTACGATTTTTTTTAATGATTTTTGAAAAACATAATATTAATCTAAAATCTTCAATGACTAATATTTAATTAAAAAATTTCTCAAGAAATGTGTATAGTGTTGGAGAGTCGAAAGATTGATTGAAAAATGGAAATGACTAAAATCAATTTTTGTTCAAAAAAAAACCGCGTATGTGTCCGTGTCACAGTCACACACAGTACTTATTTCCGTGCGTAGCAAAATATAATTTTTATCCGTAATTTATGTAATAAAATATAAGTTCAAATATTTTGTTATTCGATTAATGTAATAATAAATATAATAAAATATCTCATACTAATTGACGATTAGCCTATAGTTTATATCTAATTTGAGATCGGTAAACTCAAGTGATCATATGCCAATATTTCCGAATTTTATAAAAAACATTCTTAATGTTGTATATATTAACTTAGAATTTTGAGCTTCCCAAATTATTTTTAGTATAGTAATTATGGATGTGATAGTACAATACTAACAACTTTATTTAGACTACTGATGAAAAAATTCAAAATGTTTTACTTGTGAACTTTTTAACTCTTTTATTCTAAAAAATATATTAGTTGATTATGTGTTTATAAATGTGTTATAGCGCAGAGGTATGAAGTTTGAAGTAGTTACCTCAAGCATTAATATTATAACTTAATACATAATATCTAAATTAGTTTACGTGTAACAGTCTACTTGAACAAGTAAACTGTTGGATTTTTTTTAAAAATGGATAAAATTAAATTTCGTGTGCTGATGAAAAATTATTTTTTGTGACAGCAAAGGAAACTAAAGAAAAGTTGTCTAAATATTATGGTAAATCTGCACTTTCCTATCAATGGTTTGCAAGTGGTTTTCTAATTTTAAAAAAGGACATACCGGCACAACTTGTGAACCACATTCTGGACGTCCAATTGATGTGACTACTCGAAAAATGGCCTATAAAATCCATGTCGTCATACTAGGTGATCGAAAAGTAAAATTGCGCTAAAATAGTGTCATCAACATCTTACATCAATATTTGGATTTGAAAAAGTTATATGCAAGATGGGTGCCGGGTTTGCTTACAATTGATCAAACACGCATTCGTGTGACAACATCAAATCAAGTTTTGGAATTATTTAAACGTAATTCAGTTGAATTTAACAAAGAACAAGGTTTTTTTTTCATCATGAAAACGCGCCAATTTTTCTGTCAACAATCGCAACAGGAAAATTATTAGAATTGGGCTACGAATTGGGATTTGGCCATTTCTGATTTTTTCCTTTTTCCAAACTTGAAAAAAATGGCTTAAAGAAATGAAATTTGGATCAAATGCAGAGGTTATAAGCGAAACAAATGCCCATTTTTAAGAGTTAGAAAAAAAAGTTACCAAACATTTAGCTAAAAGAGATTATGTCGAAAAATAAATTTTTGTCAAAAAAATTTTGTTTTCTGTGTCGGGCCACTTACATATCAGCCCAGAATCGTATAATTTATATTTAAATTCTATTAAGTTTCTAGAAAACAATATTAATTATAGAAATTATTAGTTTTTATTATAGAATTCTGTTTAAGAATAATATCCTTATTAAAGGAATATTTAGTTTTATAAATAATCTTATCTTCAACTTTGTTCAACTTTGTAAAATAACTTAAAAATCGGAAATGTTAATAAAGTTATTTCTTTGTGTATTCTGTTATATATTCTTATAAATTATTTTTTTTTCTAAAACTATTTATTAACATGAATTGTAAATTCAATAAAAGGAAAGTAAAATTAATATATTTAAAAAAAATATTGATTTTAATAATTTAATCATTTGTTTATTAACACACTTACATTATCCAAAAGTATGTATCCAAAAATTTATATTATTTATGGTAATTTTTAATAATATAACTTATAATTCTTAATTTTTTATTTTTTTATTTACTGCCTTATTTATTTATACCTTATATAATTCTTATTTTAAAAAAAGGATATTCTACAAAATGTATAAGAATACCATTTAGTAATAAATGTTATTTGTATATTCACTATTCAAATTTAAGTTTTACTAAAACTATAACTTATTTGCACTAATATAAACTTAATCCTTTTTGTGAAATTCTTTAAAATATCAGTAATCATCAAACATCAAATGTTTATATTGGACGGTAGTATACTAACGTTTAGTTCTAAGTCACGGTTTATACTAACTCTTCAATATTTTTAGAATTATAAAGTTCTTTTATGTGAACAATCTGTGCAGACAATTGAAATTTATTTTGCATCCAATGGATGGACATAATAATTCAACATAGTTGATTTTATGGATATATATTACGAATTAAATATTTACTGGTGGGAGATTTAAAACTGAATTTTGTCAACACAAAATAGAAAATTATGGAGCCATATATTACCAAGTTGAAAATTTATAAGTGGTATTATACACGGGTATTAAAAATTGTGTTTCAAGTTTTGTTTATTTGTATAATCAAGAATATAAATAATCTATTGGTTGAAATGTAGTATAATACAAGTGACATACTTATATGAAGTAGCGAGGAAATGTTTACCTTACTTTTACTTTATAATAAAATGATTGCAGGTGCAAATTTATCTAAAAAAATGTTGTGACGATTGTTGCGTTTTCTGAGGAAATTGTTCATTAAATAATTGTTTCCCAAAATAATAAATGAAATCTCGCCCTATAAAATGAAATCCCTCCTCAAAATTGAGGGGTTTTTAAAATTCTATTGATATTCTATTAATATTTTGAAGAAATTGTCGGATTTTGTTTTGGGGAATTTGTTCATGTTCAGGATATTCAATAACCACTTGCATAAAATCTGGTATATGAACTTTGTACGATACTACAGGTTACAAGTTACTCTCAAAATACGTGGTCCATACTAGTTGCTTTCTAGCTCAGTAACATTATTCAGAAAATAACAATTCGTATAATAAGACCCTTAAATATTATAAACCATTTTTAATTTCATAAGGTTCTCTAGTAAAAATATATTCCTTTATTTTCCAATAAATTTTTTATTAATATATGTAATAACTACTGGTACTAGGCATTATAATAATCCCCCCATTTTTAAATCAAGGTCTTTTTTCTAAAAAAAAAAACAAATTTACATTTATCTCTTGTTTGTAGTTAAAAGTTTATACATTTTATATTTGATTTGTCCAACATTTTTTTCACACTATAACCATGAATTGAATATGTACCTTGCTAACGCAAATTACTATATTTAACTTATCAATGTAACCGGAACTCTTTTGTTCCGGCATCCGGAAATCGAAGGTACATAAAATAAAAAAAAACTAGACGATGATTTTTAACATCAATTATTTAAAAGTACAGGTCGATGATACTGGAATTAGTACATTTTTTTTTAAAAACTTCTACTCTTAATATGTAAGGTGATCATATATTATGGTTATTTACCTAGGAGGGCTTATCTGAAAGAATTTGTTTTGTCAGGTGGAACAAATTATATGCACTACTTTGTCTGTTAAAATGTTTGAAAATTTGGCTTTAATTATGTATATTTATGTATGCTATATTTATATTTGTTTAAATTAAATATTAGTTTTATCTTGGTGTTGAGTTTTACAATATATATTTTTTGCACGAAAACAAATTTATATACCAATTAATTACAAATTTTGAAAATTATTATTATTTTTAATATACTTAAATATTTTAAATTTTATTTTTATTTTAAATGTATTGAAAAATAAATACCAATTTTATGTATTATATTGTATGTTCGAAAATATAATTTTATTTATTATTTTAAAAACCACACGCGGCGTTGTTCACATATTATCGATCCTCCAATCGAACGCCGCATCATTAGTGTGTGTCCATTTATCACACTTCTTTATTGAATGAAATCAGTTTATCAGACCTTAACTACGAAATTTCCTTAATCTTTTAAATGACATAATAAATGTTTCATTGTGTCCTCTTCCTTCATACACCCCCGACAAATGGAGTAAGTACAAATCCTAAGAATCACAAGTCTTGTGGCAAGTCTTATAAAATTGTTGCGAAGGAAAGAAAGATTGCTTGGATAAATAGAAATTTTCTTCATTTTTCAAAGGATGGAGATTGTAAAAATTCTAAAAAAAAAATTAAAATAATTTCTACGTTCGTCTACACTCTACAATATTTTATAATAGTTGTTATCCTATTTGAATTAAATTTGACCCACAGGTCAAATTTAAGATTAGTCGCACTTCATGTTATTATTTCCAAAATAAATAAAATATATTCATAATGTTCTAGATCTAGATACATATATGAAATTTTGTAAATATTCCTGACATTAATTTTTATATCTAATTTTTAAAAAAATTAGATTACCGATGGTCAAAATGTTTTTATATTGTTTACAGAATTATATCAATATAGAAATTATTCAAATTAATATGATTAAATATATCAAATTCTGATGTAATGTATATCATATTTTGAGCTGAAAAATATTATCAAAATTACTGATAATAAAAAATTATCATGAATTACGAATATTTGTACCATTAGTAATTCTAAGAATATTTCAAAATATACCCAATTTAGGGTAATCATTCACCTAAGGATACAACATAGTAAGAAATGGAAAATCAATCGTGAAATGATGATTATACAGTAAATTATAATTATAGAATTTTACATACTAATTAAATTCAGTTTCAAAATATAATTTATTCAATTCTATAGAATTAAAAAAATCTATGTTTCGTTAAGTGCGTGCCGGAAAAATATAGAATTTTCATGGCAAAATATAGAATTTCAAAATTTTATTTAATATAATAACATTAAGGTTATAAGTTTTTGAATAATATTTGAAATCGAAATTCAAATAATGACAATGGTTAAATATTAAATTATATGTAATAAAATAATTATTGTATATTAAAATATGAAAAATATTTATATTTTTTGGGTCAATTAGACTTTATTGTAAAGTAAACCGAAATGGTAATAATGGTTCTATTTTATATTAATTTTTATTCAATTAAAATATTTGTTATAATTTATATATATATTTTTTTTTGTTTGTTAATATTAAACATCGCTTCGACAAATATTCGAATCTATGATGTCAGAACTAACCTAATTTCAAACTTTTTTTTGCAATGCATTTTAAGTAAATAAAAATATTAGAAAATGTGTAGCAGGTTCAAATTTAACGAATTAAAATATAGACTAAAGAATAAATTTTAATGAACTTGGATTAATGTAATTAGTTATCAAAGTTTTATTTCAAATAAAATTTGTGAATTAAATGTTTACCAATAATTACTAATAGTTTTTTAGTCTTTAAACACTTATTATTAAGTGTTAATTATTCATTATTTCATTACACTTACACCATTTGTTAAAGAGCTTTAGTTCTAATAATATGACTGACATCATAGAAGATGTCAAGAATCATATTAATTGTTTTTCAGTTTATATATTATTAAAATTAACCAAACATTCACAATGACTTATCAATTGTCCAATTAACAGCAATATATTTGTTTTTTGAACTTAAATTCGAGGTTCAGCCATCCAATCATACAACCAATTTCTTCAACTGGGAGAACACACTTTTCTATTCTGTTTCTAACTGTTAGGCAAGGATTTAGTTACGGCTTTAACCGGTGTAAGTAATTAAATTAATAAATAAACTATTAGTTATTTAAGATGATATAATTAATTTTAATAATCTTTTTCATTAGTAAATAAATATTTTAGTACTCTAGATAGACTCGTTTATATTTAATATCTAAATTAAATGTGTATATAACAATTCTTTACGAGAGTTCCAAAAATTCCGGGTAAATTTATATTTTTCGGGTTCCCGTTTCCTGACTAAAAAGCAAAATTTCCGGGAAATAATATATTTGTTTAAAATCATATATTTAATAAAAAGACACAAGTATTTCTGACTAAATTTTTTACTGGGAATGTTGTCTTTATGCTATGATTATATGTTGTCCGGCAAGTTAAATGTCACAATCATTTCTATACATTACATTCAGTTTCTTTTCACATTTAATAGATTTTGTGAACAAAATTAAATAAGTTTTCGGGGTTTTACCATAGTAAGAAAAGTTTAAAAAAAGTAAAAAAAAACGTCAGTAAAAATAAATATATTTGATTATGTATTTGCTCGTTTACCAGTCAATTCTTATAGTATACCTGAAATTGAAATATTATTATTATTATAGATTCCGTGTGGACATATTTCACTAAAGAAAAGTGCAGGGAAAAAGCAAAATGTTTAAAATTTATTTTGTCTTATATTTGAAGTATTTTTATTTTGCCAATTATATTTTAACAATTTTGTTATATTTGTAATAACATTTTGTTAATGTTTTTTATAAAAAAAATCGTTTTTATTTAAATTTCCTGCACTGTGCAAAATACTATCAAAGAAGTGTTGCAGTGTACAGTATCAGTGTTCTAAGAAGTGGTGCAGTGTACCAATTTTTATTCATTACAGACATAATGTAGATATTTTATATAATATATTACGTAAGTACTTTTGTAGGTAGCAAGATAACATTATTTTGTTTGCGAAATGCGAAACATTTCAAGTCTAATACTAAAAATCATTAGATTGGCATTCAATTTAAAAAATCTCTGAATTTATTATTAAAGAGAAATAAAAAATAAAAAAAAATTATTTGCAGATGACCACCAACAACTGGTTTGATAAGAAATTTATTGTAACTTGTTTTAAAATTAATTTTATAAAACTGAACATATGAGTAGCAGCTATTACTATGAATGTTTGGTTTTAACTGTTACAAACAGAATCGATGTAGGTATACAAAATAAATACTAAAAGCTAATTATAAAAATAACTGTGGAGAAAATTATTTTAAAAAAAACGCATTTTATTTATTCCGTTACACTAAATAGAGTCCAATACTTTTAACAAAATGACACAATATTTATTAACGTTTACATATACACAATGCCGTTTATGCTGGCGTCATTTTGAGCTTTAATAATTTATTGTAGCTATATTATTTGTTATCCACATTATTAACTGATAAACGTTTTTATTTTTAGTCAGACAACAAAAACAGTGAATTTTTTT
This sequence comes from Rhamphomyia laevipes, assembly GCA_963920725.1. Lineage (NCBI taxonomy): Eukaryota > Metazoa > Arthropoda > Insecta > Diptera > Empididae > Rhamphomyia > Rhamphomyia laevipes. The sequence continues at coordinate 35,442,710 of OY987259.1, forward strand.
AAATGAAGCAGCTATCGGTGAAAGTTTTTGTTAACGGTCGGTATAGTGTTAAACAATTTTTGAATTAATATACCAAAATATTTTAATTTTATTAGCTATAATGGAACTTAAAATGATGATGATTGTGGAACTTAAATACCAGTGGTTGCAGCGAATTTTAGGATTTTCTTTATATACTGCAATTCGAGACGTCTTCTAGTTCTACACAGGTTGATTCACCTAGAATCCACATTTAATAAACTTTGTAGATAAAAATAATAATTAAATAAAAAAAAATCTATTTATAAAAATTTGTTAGGCCATTATTTTATTAACTTTTTTGTTAAATAAAATTTAATTAATTATTTTTGTATGAAATTTTTTTACTTGTTTAATAATTAACTAAGAATTAGTGTAACATAAATATTCTTTTCGAATTCGAGTTATGAATATTTCCCACTGACGATAATGAAAATTATTACAATTAATTAGTTATCACTAAGTGTTGTGAATGACTTGTAAGTCATAAAAAAATGATTTAACAAAAAAAATCCGCGAGTCCAGGAAAGCAGGTCTGTGCGTAGCAATCTTTCATAGTAGTTTCTATTCAATTTAGCACATATTATATTCGTCAGCTTCAGTAAATACATGCTAAAATTTCTGAATTTTATCCGATTACAGCTTAGGGTCATGCTCTAGCTCTAGCTAGGTGGTTCCTGTAAGATTTCCAGTAGCATCAGTGGATTGCTATCAAAATTATATAAAATACATTCTTGATGTCAGATCTGAAACTTTTATACTCGTTCCTCAAATCACATATGTATTTCATATTCTTGATTTTTTTTTAAACGCTATATCTTAACTACGAGTTATCTGGTCTCCCTAGATTAGTAACATTTTTTTTACTTTCGTTATTGCGGAGAAACTATTAAAAAAAGTGATAATGCTTTTTATGTATTGAATTATTGCAAAATGCAAATACAATTTTAAATGCATGCTTTGGTATGTTATCTGGAATTTGAAGATATTTATATGAAATTATATAAGGAATATCGAATATTAACTGTAGTATAGCTTATAGCGAAAATGATTGACTGTAAAGAGTAACTAGTACAGTAGTAGCATCAATGGAGTGTGAAGTGTAGAGTGAAAGAAATATTACTCGGAATTAGAACAAAATAAAACAAGCATACACAAATGACAATAAATTTTAACACGCATGAGAATGATTGAAAGCCAATAAATTTTGTACAACTAACTATCGAACTAGATGAAGATTGAAAGTCTTTAAAAATGCGGTCATAGAAATTAGCCTAAAATTTAATTTATTTTTATTTATTAAGAACATAATGTACAATAAATAAATAATCAAATTTTATGGTGCTAAAATTAACTTAATATAAAATTAACCAGATTTAAAAAAAAAACTTTATAAAATTAACAGAAACAGATTTTTCCAAATGTGTTGAACGGTAATTTATAGAATTGTTGATACGATTATTTTTTGAATAATTCCCAAAAAAATGTTATTTTAAATTATAGATACCGTAAAATGTAATTCTTAAAATAAAAAAATAAATTTAAATAATCTGAATTGGAAATATTGTTATTTGGAAATATAATAATAAAAAGAGAAGTGTAATTTTGTTTAAAAACCTTACTTTTTATCAACAATATTAAATGATTGTGAAGATATTAAACGAAAAATGTGTAAAACAAAATTTGTGAATTAAAAATAAATATATTAATGATCATTCAATAAATTATCAAAAATTGGTTAACAGGTATAATCTCACTAACGATATTTAATATAGTACGCTTAACAGTAATTGATCTGTTGATTTGATTAACCCTTTCGTGGCAACTTAAATATTAGCGTTTAGTAGAATTTTTTATTTAAACCTGAAAATAATCTTGTTTGAATTTTATATGATGAAATACTACTTTTATATGGATTCTGAAACATGTTTCTTTATAGCGAAGAAACATTTTTATTGTAACAAGCTAACCGCTTTTAATAGTGAGACATTTGTTGTCAGCTAATGATCTCAACCGTTAAAATTTTTCCAAATCTTGAAATCAGAATCAAAAATTGCAAATTTTATTATTGTTATATACTCATTTGAAACCTTGTTCGATGCTAGTTCAATTAGATTAATTTGATATATGTATTTACGAAATAGAGTAATTCACTTAATAAGAAATCCATGGATATTTTCTGATTTTTGAAAGTATATTAATCAAACAATATTTGAAACAACAACTTATCTGCAGTCGCGAAATGGTTAATTAAAAATGAACAGTTAAATATAAATTAATAATTTTACTGTTTCTATATATTGTATTTAAATAAAATAAAAAAAATTTGGAACATTTTAATATGATCTGAATTACCTACCTAACTTTACTGACACCGTTTAAGTTAATAAAAATTTAAAAAAGCAATCATAAAAATTAAGAATTTATAATTACGAACTGAATTGAAAATATTGTTATTCATAATCTCTAAATAAGATTAAATTTTAAAGGAATTTATCTATTTCCATTGCAGTTATTGTTTAAATCGGAATTTGAAAGATGCAACCAACTCTCAGATCAATTTTGTTATATATTCGATAATTTAATTAAATAAAAAAAAAATAGTTTCTATTTAAACTAATAATTATTATTATTTCCACTTTGACTTGTGTTGCTGCTATTACAGTGTCTATACTTAGTAATTATACGGTTGAACTATACATTAAATAAATCCGCTGCACTTACGTGTGCTCACTTTTAGTGATCAAAGCTAAAAAAAAAAACCTTTCACACGTATGTTTATTATGCGTGGCCGGAAATAAAAGCGTCTTTCAAAACACCTGCTTGCTGACTCGTGTTATGCAATATTTTAGTCTGTTATTATTTAAAATTATAGTGTTTTATATATCAAAAGTAAAATTGATTCTGGTCAACAACGAGCTAACTGGAATGAATGTTTAAGATTAAGATATTAAGTTTGTAAATTTCACTATGAATATCATTATACTTGTGAATAATATGTATAGTATATAACCTATTTTGGTTTCAATTGCTGCACTGTAAACGGTGATGTTTGATGTATCAAATATTAATATAGTGTTTCTGTCTCCTGTAGTCATTTGAATTAAGTTTTCTATAGAAACGTGTTCTTCTTATCTTATCAACTTGTACGATCGGTGTATATGAACTTTTTCATATTGTTTTTGCAATATGAAAAAGTTGATTGTCAAATGAAAACTAACGTAAAATGAACCAACTTAATAAGAAACTAGTCTTGCCATTAAATAAAATTTCTATAATTTCTGTATCTATAATAGTTACGACGTTTAGCTTTATTTATTTATCTTTAATGTATTTTATCACTGTAAGACTTTTTTATTTTATTTTAATTGCATTCCGGTGGCCTTCCATTATATTTAATTTCATTTAATATGTGCAAATATCATTTAATAATACCATAAAATTGTGCATCATCTTATTTAAAATATCACATCTTCCAGTTTAAAAATAACAAGAAAACTTCAAATAGTTGAAACAATCGCATATTATTACCTGTTATATATATATATAGCAAGATAGCTGTATATTCTTATACTAACATATATAACAGGTGTGTAAATACAAACTGTAAAGGTTCCGTTATATTTATTCGATTCATTTGTAAATTACCCATTCACTAATATATTATAATACTTACTAACTATTTTTCTGCTTCTATTTATACAGCATGACTTTAAGAAAGCGAACCCTATATCAAATAAATTTATTGGATTAATGCGTATATGCTTTTGGTTTCATTACGTGTTTGTAGTTAAATATTTGTTTGCTATAGATAATTCCATTGGGAATTTATTCCCGGTAATATATTGAAATTTCTTTCGCAGGTTTATAAGTATAATAACTAATTTGCTAAATGTAGAAATTACAGAATTCTAAACTACCAACTCAAAGTGCTCATAGTGATTGGAACAATATAATACTAGACTAGATGATATAATTTATTCCAAAATCACTTGATCGAAGTTCATTCAACAGACATTGACTTGGTCGTAAATGATTCCGCTTTGTATAGATATCACAAATCGCTATACGTCCAAATAGGTAAGGAAAATATAACATATAAAAGTGCAATATACGCAGGATCTTTATTAAAAAAAATTTTTAAATACATGCTTCATAATTTTCAAGAAATGATTTTTAATCAAGTGATTTATAACAAAGTAAAGTGGGCGTCGATAGTACTATCCAGCAGGGTTATTGTTATTAATCATCTTCTTATAATAGTTTTTAGATCGTTGAAATATTTTCGGTAAAGCCAATTTAACAAAAAAAAAGTTATTATTTATTGTCAGTAATTATTGTCTTTAAATTATTATTATGAAAATGGTTAAATTAAGAATTTAGCATTTTTCCGAATTGCTAGAATTACAAAACTCTGTTCCTTCAATACTCAATACACAAACACATTTCTATTGGATAACTTATACGTGAATAAAATTCTATTTCCAAAACTAGAACTAAAATGATATAATTCATTTTTTTTGGTTATCATATAATAAATAATGCTGAAATTTACAAGATGAAATGAACTTAATACTTTATCCAAATAATTTGAAAATGGATTGAAGCATTTTTAGTAATTGCATTAATATATGTAACTATAGTACTGGATGATATATAAATTAAAGGATAAGGTTAATTTTAGAAATTTTGTACTACAGAAAACAGAACGAAACAAATCGCCAGTTTAAATTGTAAATTCTAAGGTATTATTATTTTTATTTTTTGTTTTTAACTGACAATTTAAAAATCATTTTCAATATTTCATGGTTTCATTTCAGTTATTATTTTAAAATATTGATGACCTTATTTTAAAATATATTTAAATTTGAATATTTTATGCCGGAATTCAGTGCAAGGCATAAAATACATCAAAGATTTTATTATCCGGATTAATGGAATTTGAAAGAGGATTTGAAGCTCTTCAGATCAACCATATTTCTTACACCTTTCCAGATAATCAACATACATTTAGATGAATCTTTGGAAATATCACAGATGTAGACATTCCACGACAGTTGTTTGTTTTACAATTCCATCTCAAAGTAGGAGTAAGGAAAGTTTAAATTTGGAAGGAGAAGGAATGTATGATTGATTTTGTTTATAACAGATAACTTAAATTTTAATGAACTTTATTCTTAATTGTCTAAACTAAACTAAACTATTTATCAAATTATATCTCTTTTTTCTGGTATAATAGATATACCGATGCTGGCATCTATGCATTTCTTATGAATGATTATCAGCCTAAAATATGAATTGGATTTTGAGTTAAAGAAAGAAGATCAGTGATTATGATTAGAGAAACATGAACGCTGGGGAAAATTTATATTATTGTAAAAACCAGAAGTAATGTAAGCTTCTAATACTACTCGAATTGAACAATTTCTATATAGTTTTAAGTGTCAAATATAATAGCTAATATTTATTATGTTATAAGTTAGTTAAATGACAATTTCGAGAATAACCTACAGACTTAGTTATATTTTTAAGGTATCATATTTTTAGTGGTTAAGTTATTTCTCGCTATATTTTAAATTCTTAAAATATTCAAACAAATTTCATTCTCTCTCAACGTTATTGATATTGTCCTCTTGACTATCCTCATGATGCTATTTAATGACCTATATATAAACTTAATATCTTACTTGACAGCTATCTCAAACCAGTTAATGTCCATTTAATGTGGTTATGTTAGAAATAATGTTAGAATAACATTTGCATACATTTTTTTTTTCTTTATTTTATTCAGATATTTAAGATTCTAATTATTTGATTTGCGGTCAATAAAAAATAAATGTAATAAAGTTGTTTTGACTGACTGGAAAATTTACCATTTCAAATCAACCTTTTTTTTCAAAACTTTAAAAGAATATTAAAACAAAAAAAAATTAAATTAATTTTCGTAGTATAGTATAATAATACTCATATATGATGTGCTTGCTATTAAGTGTTGTAGTGGAAAGAACTTGTTACAAAAATAAAAATTGCTCAAATCAATTTTTCTGTATACTGCTTTTTTGTGGAAATCTCATAAAAAAAACATAAAACATCAATTCTGCATACGTATGTCAGTATTCGCGATGGCTGTGCATCGAGCCTCAATGAAATAAATTTCATGAGATTTCATTGCAATTTGAACCTAGTAATTTTATATACATTTCGAACCAATAGTTTCTTTTTAGTAAAGAAACTTTTAATTCCAACAAAAGCTTTTTTATTAATAGTGAAACATTTATTGTCAAGTTGTCTCAACCCTTAGCATTTTTCCCAAGTCTTTAAATCATAATTACTATTGTAAATTTTAATTACTGGCATTTCAAGCTGTGTCAACTTACTGCGATATCGATGGCTCGGTCGGGCAATTGAACCTGACACCGAATGCATTACATCATAGCATAATACAACCGACAATTGCACTCTACTATATAGCTACGAATTCTCTGTTCCCCCTTAGGTTAGCAGTTTATTTATTTATTTTCATTGTTTTGGTTTAATATTTTTTCTCAGATATTATTATTGTTCACAGAATAATTTCTTCCGGATTTCTGTATGCCTGCCTGCCTATATAATTTGTTTAGCTTACGTGAACAGATAGTTAACTTAGAAAAATTTTCTTTTCTGCATACTTTGGGCTTAATGAAATTTTACAGTAAAAAACTTGCATGCTTTTCTTACATTTTGTTTCTTTTTTTATTTATAACTTTTTATTTTTATTATTTATATATATATGTACATAGAAAATTTAGTAAATATTTATACAATCTTTAAGTTGACTGTAGTGGTTGTGAATATATATTTTTTATTAGTTTAGTTTTTGTAATGTTAGTGGTAAAAATATCTTCATCAGCAGAAGATCATTCAACTTTTTTCTCTTATTTTTCTTGCATTCAGTTCTTCGACAGCGACCTTGGTAGACAAACACACCGCAGGTTCATTCGCTAATTAAAAACAAAAATCTTAGTAACAAATAGTTATGTTATATGTAATGTTAATTAATATATAAAAGTTAAATAATATTTTTTTTAAAAATACCAAATAAATAAATGAAAAAAAAAACTTATTTATTAATAATTTTATTAATCCGGCGGTTAAATTAATGAAAAATCAAAAAAAAATATTATTTGTTATATAGTTTTGGAAAAATGTGTTTTCACTTTATAGAATTTAAAATGAATTATTTGAAATTATTATATTTACATAAAAATGAAGTTATATACAAAATTATGTACAAAATTTATATAAAATTCTAATTAAAAAAAAAATTTTAATTCTAAAAAATAATTAAAGAATATAATAAGAAATGAAAATAAAGTGAATAATTTAATTAATTCTATTTTTTTTTGTGAATTTTAAATTCAGTGAATGGAACCGAATTGTCTTAAAAACGATAAATTATTTGTTATATCTATATTTACATAAATATAGAAGATATAAGGATGATAAGAAATTTCTTTGGACTGTTTTAAGGTAATTTTAAATAATATATTACTGATTTTATGGTTTCAATTACATATATATTTAATTAATTTTAGTATCTGCTAAATATATAATGGATTTTAAAATAATTAAATTAGGATTTTTTGTTTATATGTAAATGTAGTTTAGTTAGAAAAAGGAACAAATATGTATAGAATATTTAATATTAACTCTTGTGTCGACCAACACCAAACTTTCCGAACTTCCAGTAATTTTACCGGTGATCTTACAAATTTATTACATAAACAAATCGGAGAGTTTAAAATTAGAATTTAAATTAAGTAAAATATGAAATGAAAATTTTATTTAATTATAATAAAATTTCAAATCAAATTTAGTTTAGGTATATTTTCTACTGTCAACTTTAAAAGAATTAATTACTGGATTAAAAAATGGCACTAATTTTTGATTATCGATAATTTTACTTGTTTTGTGTTTTAATTTTATCCTTATCGCTCCAAATAATTCACCATTGCTTTTGGAATGATATAATTAAATTTTAACAACGACACATATAACATTAAATTAAAATATAGGGATTGATTGGTTGCTTTGTTTAGAACTAGTATAACAATTACTGTAACATTTACACTAGTATCTTATCCACTTTTAGTAAAATAACCTTATGTAATTATTTTCATTAACATAAAATTCATTATTCATCAATGAGAAACGCATAAAACATATTAGCTACTATGTATAAAGAAGTTACCCCAAATTTATTGATTTACAAAATTATAATTATGCCTCATAACAATTTAAACTAAAATTATTATTTCACAAGGTAACATTTTTAATAGAATTCATTAACGTTTTTTATCGAATTACTTAAATTATTACTTTTTTTTTATAATTCTAAATATCCCTTCACATAATATCAATAGGTTGTACAACTTTCCATTCGATGTGTCAAAATGTTGTATGAAAAGTCAAATCAAAATACTAGCAATATTTGGAAATATAGCGTACAACTAGCCAATTTTTATTTTCACACTATATGAATTTTTTCACATACGACTGATCGAATGAAAAGTTGTACAACTTATTGATATATGTGAAGGGTAACATTGATTAATTTTGGATGATAATTATATGTTAAAATTTAGAATAGATTTAAAATATTAATTTAGATTTTTAGCTGAAATTAAAATATTCTACTTAACTTTTAAAATGTATAAATTTACTAGTAGTTATTAACAGAGTTATTTTATGACAACTAATGCCTTCTTGTGACGCCGTTTGCCACTAAGCATACAAAAAGCGATGACACTTATGAAAATTTATAGATTATCTCGGAGGTGTGTTGACCAGAGTTTTAAATGCACCGTCATCACACAGGTCATTTCATGCTCTCGTATTTCGTATACTTTAAATTACTTAATTTTTATTCATTGTTATTAATTTAAAATTTTGTTGTGAAAGATTTCAGTACTAATTTCGGTACTATAAATTGTTAATTCATTAGAATACAGTTTTGCAATGATTTTTTGCTAGTGACCATAGGATTATGGTGTAGCAAATGCAAAAAAGAAAATATTAAAATCGATTATGCTATTTAAAAAAAATAAATTGATACCATTTATATATAAATAATGTTGTAAAAATGATTACTTGATTATTTTTATAATTATTATTTATTAATTTATTTCATTAATACAAAACCATCATGTAAAATATCATAATATTAAATCATAATATTTTCATCAATCATAAATATTATTGTAATTAAATGAAAAGATTATATAAAATATAATTTATAGAACAGTAGTTTATCATATTTCGCAAAATTAATGAGTTATGAAATTTATAAACGGAATTTTCAAATATAAGACCTGAACATCACTAAATAAATTATACTAGCTATTAATTTTAGCTGATATTATTATTATTTTTTGTATGTTTCATTTATTATTTTCTCTTTTGAAATTTGGAAATTATTATAAGTATACGAAATAAAGATTTTATTCCATCTCACTAAACAATTATTGTTAAGGTTAAATATAGAAATTATGTTCATGTATATTAATTTCTTTGCTTGGATAAATGTTGTATCTAAGCATTAATTTTCTTAATACAGTTTTTCATTTCTTCTATTATGTCGCTAAACGTTAGAGAGAGATTTGTATCTAAAATTCCATAAACAAACATTTATTTACTACTTTTCTTTGACCATTATAAAAACAAATATAATTAAAAACAGTTTTCAGAAAAATGATAAGAGCCAGCTTAAAAATAATTTATGTTTCTTACAATTTAATATTTTTCGTTTACCATTTTACAATTCTTTTAATAATCTTCAATTTTAATATCTTCAATTCGTTTCACAGTTCATTAAACTTTTTATTTTGGAATATATTTTTAAAAATATTTTACTATTTTTATTGTTTTATATTAATTACAAATTTACCTCTTCAGAGTATCAGAGCTACAAAAACTAACTATATAGTAGCACTAGAAGTTAGTTACATTCCAAAGGCTTATTATTATAAAAATACTATAGTGTGTGAAATATATGAAAAGAAAGTTGCTAATTTTTCTGCAGTTTTTATTCAATAATAAATTTTTGTTGGAGAAAAGCCAGAGATGAAAATGTCTGGTGGAAATATTTTTAACAAATATGTTTTTTTTTTACATTATTTGTAATTGTAAATATTAACATGTGTTTCTATCATAATTGCATAAATTATATATAAATTATGTATTGCGAATTTTCAAATAAAATTTGTAATTTTTAACATTAAAATGAATTTATTTCGAAGAAAAAAACTAAGAAATATTTTAAGTATATACACAATCGCAATTCATTAGTTAATTCAATAGCTAATTATAGATATTTCAATAAAAAATATGGACCGGTATGTCTATAAGTGTCATAATATGTTGGAAATAAAGAAACCGTGCGTAATTGGAATTTCTATGAACTGAACGAATTAAAGCTGCTATACAAATTGACTATATCAATAATTTAAATTAAATATCATGTATACCAACATATATTAGAAATTAGATATAATTAGATATATTCAATTTTTAATCTAAGCACAGTTAAACTTGTATTAAACGCTTCTAAAACTAGATCCAAAAAATTCGTTTAAAATATTTAAATTTGTCTATAAAGATTTTGGATCTGAAATCTAAGTTAATGTCAGTCTATAACAGACACGAAAGTATTTATTTCACAGAAATCAGATAGAAGATAATTCAACTATTTGTGTAAAAAACAATTTGTGGGCTAATATAAAATACCCAATAAATACCAAAGCTTATAAAATACCAAGGATTCGGTAACCAAGAAATATCAACTAGAGACTATAGCTTTCGAATAGCATTGCTTTGAAAGTTTAAAAATTCAGTTTCTGACAGTTCCGCAGAATAAGCGATACAGACGAACTGACAGACGATCAAACTAAAACTTTAATGCAAGTATAAAAATTCACAACAAAATTGAGATAAAAATTGAAATGTTTTTAATTATTTTGTTTTATTGATTGCATTTAAAGTTTAAAGCTTAAAATTATGTTAAATACTTTATAAACAAATATTTATCATTATATTGAATTTTTTTATTTGATATTTTCCATGTTATGCACCATTAAACATATTATATCCCCAGATTAGTAAATAGCTACTGTTTATGCCTTTTGTGTGCATCATACTGATTAATTTGGTTTGTTGTTGTTAATGCTGATGCATTTTTTGTATTTTGTTGGTTATACTCGTACTACAATGTTTTCGCTATACCAATTTTAATTTAAATTCCATGTTTAATATAACAAAATAATTATATTCAGTATTAAATGATAATTAAATTCAGTTAATTGGAAAAAAAGATTCATTTTCATTTACATAGTTTTTAACCAAGTAAAGTACTCATTCAGAAATCGCATGCTTCCGCATGCATTATAGCTCAATATATGTACAATCATCTTAAATGCTAAATTCTTCATAAAACTTATATCTAACTTAAGGAATAATTTCTGATCATGCATATTAAAAATTCACAAACCCTATAAATATATGAAATATAAATATAGAAAAAATCATTTTATCATTCAGGGTTTACACTTCTAATTCTAATTTAATTTTACAAACCAAATTCCACTTTTTACTCCCTTTACGTAAAACAATTGCATAATTTCAAATCTATACAATCTTCAAATTTACAAAACTGGTGAATAAATCAATAAAATTTCTTCGGTTATGTTAGCTTCGACTCTAGTGCTTCAATTCTCCTTTTAAATGTCACCGTCCAGAAAAAAATGATGGTGCTTTTAAATCAGTTGATCATTGAAATGATTTCGAAATTTAAAAATGTGTGGTCACTGTTTAGCAGTAAAATTATTCTTTATGGATCTCTCAAATATACTTTAAAGAAAACAAAAAAATATATATTGAAATAAGTCATAGAGATAATAAAATAATCATTGACTGATTACCCACCCTGTATTATAAAAAAAATTATATTAAATATATTATACGTGTTAATAATAATTTGTCATAAAAATGTGTATTTCAACTAAACCTAATGAATGGGAAACTAAAAAAAAATCTAATTATATATTATCTTTTTCATAATATCTCATAAAGATAATATACATAAAATTAATATTAAAATGTTATTTACGATGAATAAATATAATTCAGAAAATGCTCATCAAAACTTTACTTCTTCCTAGTAATAATAAATAAATTATGCTGATGATTTCAAATAATGCAGACAGATTCAATTAAGTTGAATGTACTTGTACTATACAACAGAAGCTTATGAACTAGTGAAATCAGAAATGATTTTGCAAAAAGATAATTTACAACAACACGAAAAAAAAAATTCTAATTATAACGTCCGGAAATAAATACGTTTTAGAATAATGTTGCTATTTTATACAATATAATATATTAAGTATTTATTTATGTAATATATATAAAATAATATTTAATACACTTTACTACCTTAATTTCTTCTGAAATAAAATAATTATTGCTTTGCTTTGCTTTGGATGTTAGTCAACACAAAAAATTAAAGTAAAATGACAAAGAAAACAAAAAATGACCTAAAAAAAAGTGACCTAAAACCTCTAGCACTATAATTCAAAATTTAAGATTATTTCTCAACATTAACAGCAATTTATTGTATACTCTATTGCAGTGTTAATTTTATTGATTCTTTGAATATTTATTTCAAAACGCCAAACTTTGTAAAACAAACTATTCCTAAAAAAATGTTTGCTTCTCCTAAGATAGTTATTATATTTTTGGACAGTTGTAAAGATAATATACACGTTACACATGGCATGTGAATTTGAATCTTTTAGTGCTTATGATTATATTTTTTAATACATTATTACAAGCTGTCAATATCAAATTCAGACGATGTTTATATTTGGAATTTCGAAAATAACCAAGAATTTAATTTCAATATAACAAAATAAATTAAAATTATTGATTTTTGTTATTAAGTATTAAAATATCAATGTTCACTTTCAGTTGCGGGCTATAAAATAAGATATTTCGATATTATTATTTAAATATGTACTAACTCAGAAGAAATGTATACTAATATAATACTCGATTGTAAAGAAATTTACAGATTTGGTTATATAATGCTATAATAAGTGAAATAAAATCATAAATTTTAAATTCAAATTCATCATTTGCTTTAAGTTATATAATCTCTTTTTTTTTCTAATATTTTTACAAAATATTAGTTTTACTTCACCACAATTATTCACCACAACAAGTGGTAATAATTATTGGTTTAATAATTGATATGATTATTTTAATTGGAAGACTTCATGAACAATATGGGTTGGTAAACTTTTTATTAATAATATTTGATGATCAACAAACTGTGAAAAATTATCATACAACGAAGGGTAAATTAATTTAAATAATTCTATATGGAATAATATAATAATTATTTATTATAATGCAATGTACCCAACAGACCACAAACACCGCGACGGTTCATGCGTAAATTTAACCAGTCCACAAAAGAAAAAAAAGTTATTTAGATTTTTTGAACTTTATTACCAAAAGAGGTTTTTGCACTATAATGTGTAAAATTTTCAATTGTATCTGGGAATTTTCAATTGTTTCTACAATAAACACTTTAGTTGCAAAAACTATAAGATATAATGACATATGACCAAATTATTTTTAATTACTAATCAAAAATTATGACTGATTATATAAAATACATATATTTATAATTGTAAAAATAGTGTAGCTTAATTATTATCACACTTTTTACAGGTAAAAATATATATTTCCAGAAATCTCAAAAACATAATGGAAATTCTAATAATTGATTTGACAATTGATAGATATAGAGTTTATATATTGATTTTAAAATTACCGATGATTGTATCATGACAAAGTACCAAAAGCACTATAATTTTTATAGATGATTTTTAAACATTAATGGTTGAGAACAAGAACAATATACCACAGAATTCTGAATTAGCAAAATACTTATGCAACTATTTCAACGATTAACAACATATGCAAACACCTAAAGAATAATTAATAATTAAGAATAAGAATAATTAATGTCATAATTTTTTAAAATTATATCATGATATGCCAAATAGGATGATGTGCAATCGGTTAATTTAAAATGATCCCTCCATTTTCGGTACTATTAAGATCCAAATGAACACTTTCAAACCCACATTTATGAATTTAATAAGGAAAAAGAAGGTCAATAACGATCATACAATTATTTATGACTTTAAACAAATCGCAAATCCTAACAAAAACGATTTCATCATTTAGTTGTAATCTGATTTTTCCGGTCACATTAATTAGATAGAAATAAAAATTATTATTTGCAAAATTTATGAAAACAATTAATAACAATTACTAAGTTTGAAGTCAGATAATAAAAAGTATCTCAAAAAAAAAAAAATTCCCATTAAAATAAATCTATGCAACATAATTAAAAAATTAATTTAATTGTTCATGTTAGCGTCTTAAATTTTTTTTTACGATTTACATAATATTATAGTACTATCTTTATGTGTAAAAAAAAAATAGATTAAAATAAAATGGGAACTACTATTTTCTATACACATAAAAGCTAAAATAAATAAATTAATTAAATCCAAAGTATTTTTCATAAATATATTTTTATGTAAGCATAAAATTGTAAAATAAGAACAGTTGCTCGTATTTTTGCATAAATATCAAATCAGTAGAATAATTTCCAATCATATAATTTTTTATATATATTAATGCTAACGTTCGGAAATTCTAAGGTTTTAACTTTTATTAATACTCTCTCTTATCCACTGGTGATGATGTACAACATTTAAAAGTACAATTCTTAAGATATTGTAATATTATATATAAATTTTCATTATTTGATATAACCTAACTAAGCATAGCAAAATAATATGTACAATATTTAGCTGTATAACCTGTAATAAAATTAAATGCATAAGTAGCGGTAATACCTGTTTCTCACATACGTTTTTTTTATTTTATGCTAAAAATTCTATTTTAATACATAAAAACATCTTCCTTCCAGTACACAATAATATTACCTGAACATTAACAATTTTGTGGATCTTCTAATAAAATGTGGAAAAGTTGAAATGTTATAATTAGCTTTTAATGATCAGAAATATTTAGAATAGCACGAATTAATATGAATTATCGGTAATATATGCATCAGACAATTATTACATATTGCGGGGAAAAATAGAATTAATCAATTTGCAAATAGCTTGTACCAAAAAGAAATAAAGTTTATCAATTAAATTCGTATATTTTAACTTAATATTTTTGGTTTTATTTTATTAAAAATTAAAATATTTATTACGAAAAATATTTATTTTCGCGAATATTATAGTTCCAATTCAAATATACTTTAAATACTGTTAAGGTTTAATTAAAATATGAATTTTCTTTTAAAATAGAACCATATTCTATTTTCAAGTAAATTTTAATAAACTCATCCGCTAACAGAGGGACTGAAGATTGAGAAAAACAGGTAAATTTACTGGTAGTTTACTGGTCATACCACGTTGAGTGATTGGGTCGGCTATAAATAATAAAGGATAGGCTACATAGTACCGATCAGTTATGGAGCCAGTATGGTATATGCGAGGCTCTGCCGCCGTATAACGTAATCTAATTATAAGCCGATGCCCTAAGTGAGCTGATTTATAGAGAATCTCTAAAGAATTAAAAACTTGGAATCTATAAACTATATAACTACGAAATATGCGAACACAAATTCAATGCACCTTTCATTGCTTTATGGGATGTTTCCTTAAAACCGAATTCTAGTTCCATCATGCGCTCAATGTACATCTTGGAATATTATTATCAACCTTATGACTAATCCACTTCCAGTTTTGTCGCTTGATTGAGCTACCTATTAGTTTTGTTAGTTTTGTGAAACAACTCCTCATTTGTAATAATGTTGGGCCTAATGATGTGTCGTAGGTAGCGAATTACGGAAGTTAAAATTTTTGTCATTATGGCATTGATCATCTTCCACCAACTACTACATCCATAGAACAATTCCGACTACACGTTAGATTTGAATAACCTGGTTTATGCTGATGACATCATTGAACAAGATTGAAGACATCTTCGAAGGTACCTTTGGCTTTACTTATTCTTTTCTCAATATCCAAATATATGGCAGTTTCCATATACCTCTGAACTCAGGCAAGGTACTCAGGCAAGGTGTTAAAAAAATAATATTTTAAAAATTAATTTCATAATAATTCTTAGCAGAAATTACATACTTTGAAATTGTTATACGTTGGAATTGTTATTATAACCGAAATACATTCTTATTGAACTAATTACAGTATACTGAAATAAATAAACCTGAAATTGTCAACGTCATAACAAGTATTAGAGAGAATATAATGATTACTAATATTATAATATAAACTAAAATTATTGTATATGTTACCTTCCGCAAATTGTTTTAATAGTTTTAAGAGCAGTTATAAAACCAATAAATCCTGTTTTTCTTCTATACTCAATAATAAAAGAATGTATTATTGGTTTTCGATGTGGAAATATATTATATTATATACAGTAATATAATTTCAAGAAAATTTATGATTTTTTATATTTTGGTGATATTAAATTGTTGTTTGAACTTCTAATAAAATTAGCTGTTGACATACTTCAATTAAATTAACATTAATCCCTTTAGCATCAGCTACTAATCATCTGCAAAAAATTCGTTACCATAACTTTCATTTTTCATCATGAATATTATTTATGTCCTTCGTAATTTACATATAAAACTATATACATATGTATTAATTTATAATATTATATTTAAATTATTCAAAAATTTGCTATATTTATGTGTTCTTTATAATCAAATAAATTTTTATCGTGAATATATCAGTTCATTTTATATTGAATATTTGGAAGTCCCTAAAAATGTAGAGGCATATAAATTATAGCATTTGAACTTCTAAACTATCTATATTCACTTCTGAATAATCGTATGAACGATTTATCATATTAAACTTCTAAATTATCGTATTTTCTTGTTACTAAATTCAGAGAAATTCAGTGCCAAAATTACATGGTATTTATTTATATTGTTGATACAGCAACAAACATGGTATGTCACCACATCTCACATCGGTACTAAATACCTAGAATATTTTCAAAAGTTTTGATTTTGAACTTTATTCTAACAATTATTAAATCAGTTCATTATATATTGTCTGTGTCTTCTTAATTTATTGCATTACTTTGCCATTATACACTTATCTTACTGTCTAGTTCTAGTCTCTAGTGTCTCATTAGTGTCCCATCTCAGTTTGCCATCTCATTTTCATAAAATACTAAATATTATCAAATCGACTATAGAATTTTTGCAAATATTAATTGTTATATAATCACGCGCGGAATTTTAAATCTATTTTAATTCGGAAATTTTTACGAACCTTTGCCTTTATTTATTCAAATTCTATTAATAATTACAATACGATATTGGATTCTGCTGTATGCACAGTCATTGGTTTTTTGCATTTTTTGAAACATGAGCATAATTTCCATTTTTTCAAACGAGCATTCCAACAGAAAAAAATCTAATAAATAAATTAAATCGACAAAACATTTTCATAAAAAATTATATTAGGGTCAGTAAAAATCTGTAACCAGTTTAACGCAATCAGAATAATTTCCAATCAAATTTAATTTTAAATTTCGCAAAATTTAAGCTTCTAAAATTTTAATACTTAATCTTCTTTCGTTACCTACTGCTTAAGATTTCAAATTTTAATATTATTATTATCTGTTGAGTACATAGTTAACAGTATAACTTGTATAAATATTAAGTTTTTTTTTTCTTCGTACATTGTGGTAGCGGTAATACTTGTTACTCAAAACCATTAATTTATTATATATATGCTAAATTGTATAACATCCTGAATATACTTAGAAACCGTACAACCTAAACTTAATACTACATGATTTTTCAATAAAATAAGAAAAATGTGCATTCAAAGTTTGGTGGATTAGAGAAAATAATAATATATATGCCATGACTGGAAATAAAATTATGATTGAATCATTGATAATTATTATTCAGATACAGTTTTACAAACCATAAAATTTGTTGTAAATTTCAATTTTAATTTATTATTTTCAAGAAAGTTTGTGTCTTAATTCAAGAAAGTTTGTGTCTTAAGTTTTTAGTTTTACAATGTAAAAAAAAAATATTTTCATGTTGATAATGAAAAAAAAATATTTTGAGAAGAAAAATTAACTTCCTGAGAATATCATTTTTAATAAATAAAATATTTAAAAAATTTATTAAACCAATATTTATTTATTCTTAAAAAAAAAACATTTTTTGTGTAGAGTATATTTTTTTTTTCATTCTAATATTTTCTATAATTAAATTTATTCAAATATAATTCTTAAATTTAATATATAATTTCATCATTACTGTTTCATCGTAAATTAGTTGTATATTCAGTTTAAGTTGCACGGAAGTTTTAATCTATCTGTATAAAAAAAGTGAATATATACATAAAATGAAAGAAAAGTGCAATCGAAATTAATATTCTAAACATAAAAAAAAAAACAATTATTATATAATACAAGAAAAAAACTTACATAAATCTAATATTTTTTTAACAAGTATACATTTTTATTATTGCACGAGAACAAAATAATATGGGAACGAAAATGTATTTGAGATGGGATTTTATAATTCTTTACCCACAATTAAATTATATATAAAAAAATAAATTCACAGAATTATTCGTAACGATACCATTCAGAACTATTTTAAAACTTTTAATTAACAAATTGTTCATAACGATACTGTTTTAATAAGCTCAGCTTTGTAAAAATGTTTCAGGAATCAATTTCAAGAATGTACTATTCAAAAATTTCAGATGTTTAAAACATCAAGAATGTATTTCATATATAATTCGGAAATTGTAATAAAGATCCACAGACTTTACCAAATTCAAATTTTAATTATTATACGTACAGAATTTTATTAAATTTTAGTAGAATACTTTCAAATTTCCTGTAATATTATATATTGATGATATTATGTAAAGTTTGCTTTAAGTTAAAATGAAATCAGTTACCCAATAAAAATAATGTTGATTAAGATTACTTGTAAAATAAGTTTAGACTATAATATCGACATCATCTCCACATTCTTCTATAACCTCTCAGTTGTAATCTATATAGCCGAATATCATATTATTATTATAGATAGTGTTGCAATTAGAAGTACAATTACTGTTAATTATTTTAACTTGAATTATTGGTTCATCTTTACAGTATCTAATAGTTTTTCGTATTTTTTTTTTTTTTTTGATAATATAATTCCTTTCACACATCGGAGAATATTTAATTAATAGTCATTATTTGTTTTAATTAATTAATTAATTAATTATGATTTGTTAATTAATTATGCGAATGCTTCTATAAATTTGTTAATCCTTCTTCGATTGAATACATTGGAGCATATATATATTCAATTATATGGTTCCTATCATTTTCTTTTCAATATTTATATCATTATTTTTTGAATTTAGAATTAAAAAGCTATATGTGCAGTAATGAAAGTGGTGATAAAAGTTTAGATGATATTTAAAAAAAAAAAATGAAAATATATTAAATTATTTAAATTATTTCCTTAAATTAGATAGACTACAAGATAAAATTAATATTATGTTGTAGGTCACAAAATCTTCTCTTTTACCATCATGAAAATAATGGATATTTCCGGAAATTCGTTTTTGTTACAACTAACTATAATCTTTTTTATAAAACACTTGTTATGTTATGCAACTCCAGCAGATCCAAGTTACAGTAAGGGATTAGCTTTAGTCGATATGAAATTTTCAGATGATGTAATTGATGCAAGTCCAGTTACTAATTTAACTCGTCAACATGATGGTGACGTTTTTACTGCCAATGGTAAATATTATTTTAATAATATTTAATAAGTTTGTATAAAAATAAAATATTTTTATAGGAATTCAAAAATGTAATTTGGATACTTGTATCGGATTATCAAGTGGTACAGCAAGTACAATTTCGGATACCAAAAATACAGGTGAATAATTTTTATATTTATTTAATAATCTATTACATCGTACCGTATATATAAACATATAATACTTTTTATATATTAATGAATCATATGATAAAACTACTAAGAATCTGGGATTTCGAGGCCAGTATTTAAATAAATGTTCATTTACTTGACAGCCACACTCGGGTCTACGAGATTCCGCTTTTAAAATACAGCAATACAGAGTTTGCAGTGATTAATATAACACTAATTACAATACTTGTTGTTATTGTCTCTATCTCATCCACCATACTTTTTTGTTCATACTTCATGAAAACAAACTGTGTGAAGCAGGTTCTAAGGTTAACTGAAAGAACAGGTGGATAATTCAACCGATATTTGGGACTAGTTCTGGCCTGATTACATGATTCTTTCGAAATTACATCCCACTAATATTGTTTTACGATTAAAAATTTACGATTAAAAATCATGGATAAAAAATTATATTTCTAAAAATTACCAACTTTGAAATTTTTTATATAATATACGATTTCCCTAAATTATTCAATTTCAAATTAAATTAAACTATTTTTTATTATTTAATTATTTATGTTTATGTTTTTGTGATTTTTATAATGAATTGCGTTCATCACTCGATATTTACTAATACAACATTTAGTACTACTCTGATTCGGTGTTCGAGTAACACGGATTTCTCTTTCTATGTAGTTCACTCTAACAAGTTGAAAATAATGTATACTTTCACAAAAATATTATCAATAACAATAATATAATAAATATAAGAATTTAATATAATTTCGAACAACGGATTTTTGAGATAATCATGGAATAATTTTTCTTAATAATTATTATAACAGAGAACTAATTAAATTAATTATAATTTAAATTATTTGATATTTGATGTTATGAATATGTTAAAATTAGCATTTTAAAAATTGATTGTTACAATAAATTTTTTTCGATTAATTATATTCACGAAACGATTAAACATTATATGAGCATAATTATTAACATATTTTTATTTCGTAATGTAATAGTACGAGTAGTACGAATTAAATTTACATTTAAAATTATTAGATTTTAGTTATTATTTTACTAATGAAAAATAAACATTATATTGCCGGTCAAACAGTTGCATGTGACATTTTATCGATTTTGAATTTTTAATACCAAAATAATATTCGTAAGTATATTTAAATATGGGATAAATTCAATATTTTAATTTCCATAATTTGTATGTAATTTTTTCCAAAGAGGCATCAAAAATTATAAAAAAAATTCTAGAAATATTTCTAATAAGATTTGAAAGTTAATTATAATTTACGATTAAAAGTTCGTACATATGTTTTTTTTTTTTAAATTTTGTTAATTCATGTAAAAGTAGTACTGTCTGTACATACAAAAAACTGCCATGCATAGAATATATTTAAAAGTTATAATGTTTTTTGCTTCCTTGTAAAATACTGTTTTCGACATACGTTTTATCACTAGTATTGAAAATTGAAAACCTCGAATCTTAAAATGGATTTTAGGCTTATTCCACTAGTATAATTCCACTAGACAATTCCACTTGTGAAATGCAACTAGACACAATTCCACTCACGTAATTCCACTTTTTATTTTTCAAAGACATTTACAGTATAAAAACGGCGCGACTTTTTTTTTCTAGGTAATGATAATTTTATATGAAGCCTGTTTTAATTAGTCTTTAATTCTAATATTACTATTTACACAGGTTCACAAAAAAGTAATGAATTTTGTAATTGCCACTGCCATCCACATCTTAGTACATATAGAGAAGATCGTGGTATTTGTGTTGATGATGTACATGGTATGTATAAAAATATTTTATCGATTATTATTATTGTTTAACATATAAATACCATTAATGTTAAAAATAAATGTTCTTCATTTAATTCTTAACTTTGACATAAGAACCTATTTTTTACATTAATCAGGAGTGTGATCTTCAATAAAATGTTAAATTCTTAAATAAACCTAAACGTCAATTCCGTTGTTTAGATAATGATTCTTAAATGGTTCCAACTTTCTAGAGCTAGATGGACAAAATTATTATTATTTATTTATAATATGAATGCTTTAATCTTTTCACTTCTCACTTTATTTATAGAATGTACTGTGTCACCGTTTGTAAGTGGTTCATCCATGGAAAAAATTCCATTTGTTTTTCTACCACTTCGTGGACAAATAATTTATCCTAGTCGCGAAATAAGTTTCCCAGGTTAGTAATTTTAAAAAATAAAAGTATATTTAACAAATTCATGTAATTATAAAAAAAATTTCCTATTTAATTAATAAGATATTCAGATACCAATTTGTGCAGTTACGAGTTCTCAGTATTTAACATCCACAGGTTGGGCAGATCTTAGAAATCCAATAGATACAGATTTTCCATTCCGAATGTTCAGAGATGAAGGAAGGACATTTTTGCAAGTAAGTATTTTAAATCAATCAACTCTAATACTAATAAAATCTTTATCGATCCGACTTTGGTTGCTCTAGGTTAAATAATTTAAAAGTTATAACTGAATATTAGTTTGTAAGTTATTTATTTATGGATATTTTTAAAAACATCCTGTGGTACAGTTTGTGTTGAATCACCCTTACAATGTTATGCTCAAAAGTAGCATGGGAATCACTCCTTGAAGTATTCGTCGTTTGAATACATAATCAAAATTATTTATTGAAAATTATTATCAACAATTCTTAAAATATTTAAATATTTCGAACATTTTAGTGGCTCGGTGAACCAGATTTACGATATAAAATGGAAGGAAGGCTAATATTAATTCATTTAATGTGCCGAGATATGTCATTACCGGCTAACCAAAATTCTTCTGATGGTAAATATTTTTGTTTTTATATATTTTTTTATTTTAATATTTTTTTATTTTAATATTTTTTTTTATTTAAAAGTACATAAAGCATTCAACAAATTAGCTAAAAATATATTTTCACCATGTGTTGCTTTTAGAGTAAATGGAAGTCCTGTAAAATATTTATATAGTAAGTCATATGAAAAATTTGTATACATATTTATTTAATGGTAATCACGATTATATTTATTCGAAAACAGATGTATCTGAAGTTTTATTTCAACCTGAAACAACATCAAATCTTTCAGCAATATCAGAGGGTCTAAGTACCAAAGAATATATTGTTATTGGAATTTGTAGCCTTCTGTTAGGATTAATATATGTCGCTTCTGTATTTTTATATTTACATGTTAAAAAACGTAAAAATACGGCATTAGATCCAAGAGATATATTAGATGATTTGGATAATGATGACATTAATTATCCAAAAAATGATCAAGTTGTATATGGTGCACCATTTACTAGAACGGGAAGTGCTTATTCTGTAACAAGTATCAATGATCACATCAGAAATAGTGAAAGAAATTTGAGTTCTGGATCTAATGAAGAAATAGGAATTATTAAAAATAATCCTCTTTTAAAACATTTTCCAAGTTTAAGCGATCAGTCTGGTTTCAATTCAGAATTATCTAATTCAAATTCAGAATGTGAAGATAACAACCATCATCATCCCAGTATTGTTGAAAAATTGAGAAATGTAAGTATTTTGAATACAAAAATGTCTAAAATGTCAAAAATCAATTTTTTATTCTCTTTAATTTAGAACGAAACTTATGCAATTATTCATCCAACAACGAATGGAATACAAGATGTAGAATTAAATTATTCATTAGAATCACCACCTTCGCCAACACAAGATAATGAATGCTTACCGGAAGAAAATGTATCAATAATTGAAGATATGGGAGTTGATGAAAAATTAGAAGCAATGCGAGCATTGATTAGTGGAACTGTTCGTAAAAAACTCTATTTTAATCCAACATATTTTGAGCCGCAGTTATTGATTGTCAGCAACATTATTTAAAAATGTTTTTCAACTTTTTTAATTGTATAATTCTTTTCTAGAGTCCGCCACCGGCTGCAATTGAATTTCTAACAAAAATACGTGAAGTCATTGCAATAGCTAAATATAAAATGGCAGCAAAAAAATATCAACCATCGCTAATAATGATACCAGAAGAGAGCTTGTTATGTACTTTAGAGAAGGATAATTGTAATGTATCAAACAATTCTATAATAAAAAAACTAAGCTGTACTATTAATTGTCCAGGTTTATTTAATAATTCACTAAATAAATGTATTAACTGTGGTGATAAGCATAGCAGTATTCAAAAATGGCTTGAAACTCTACCGACTCATGAGTTTAAAAGTACCTTAACCCAACATATAAATAAAATTCAGTCAGAAGGTAAAATTGATAAAAATGGAAACTTTTGCAAAGAAATTGAAAATAATTTACAAAATGATGATAATAAAATAAATATAATAAATAATATATCGAATAAAATATTGAATTCACAAAAGACTAAACCACCACTTATTCCGAAAACTGCCCCAAAAATTATATATCATTCATTAAAAACCATTTCGAAAGATATTGACTCAAATCATAATAGACCACCAACGCGAGATACAGCTGATGTTACGCCAATCAGTAATTACTCTGCAGTAGCCGCTTCAGTTTGCAAACCTACTGAAGGAAAACCAAATACATTTACAGAGACTGCTGGTTGTAACTCGTCACCACAAATATCACATGCATCATCTAGGAACAAATTTGAAATATTGGAACACTATGTAAATCCCAAAAAAATACAAGACCATGAACATTATGAATTGTTATGCAACATGAAACAAATGCCAGACATGGTATATGAGGCATTAGCTAAAGATTATTCAATGGGAATGTACACTGCCCAAAAATCAAATAACAATTATCCAAACTTGAGTATTCCAAGTCCAGATTACGATAGCACATATGACAAAAAAAATAAAGACATTTACAATAGTACGCATAGTAATGTCTTATCAATACCAACACCAGATTACAGTACCTTAGGTAAAAATAATTTAAGACAATATCAACCAGATTCACCAGTTTACCGAAGAAAATCACCACAATATTTAATAGTTGACTATGAAACGGACAGTTTAGAACGTACAACTACAAATCGAAAATGTTCAAATTCATCTTCCCAATCATCAAATAATAGCTCAGATCTTAGCTCGCAGCCTAGTCCAAGTTTAAGTACAGCACTACCAATGGAAGAGGAAGTTGAAATCCGACATACAGTTTACGATAAAGTTGAAGGTTTTCGGAAAGACGGAGATTCAAATATTAAAAAGAAAGTGCCACGACCTAATGATTATGAAGACATAAAAACTGGTGGCATTACCAAAAAAATAATACCTCCGCGTATAATATACGATACTCCGTTCCGAGGTAGCATGACCATTGAGGTTCAACATGAACCGTTAAGTGATAAGGACTCCACCGATAGCGATCAATTCGAACCTGACACACTTGATAGAAAACCAAAAAAACATAGTTTTTGTGATATAAAATATGCAGCCGCCTGGGCAGAACATTTGAAAAAATCCAAGAATTTCGTGAATTCGGTTGATGATAAAGTAAGCTACTCTTCACTCGAAAATATGACTTCATTGCCTGATTTCAGTAGTGAAACACAAAATCCACTAGTTTTACGGTCAAGCAGTTCTTTTCGCAGCGCCATTGAAACAACAAACAAGAACGAAATATTGAAAACCTCAATAGATGATGAAAATGACTTCTCAGGTGTTCGACCATCTTTTGGGAGTTTGCGGGAAATTTATCAATCAAAAACTCAACGAAATGCACAGCGACCTAAATTGAATAGCATAAATTTTACGCAACAAGGCCATATTTTGAGTTTGGAAGCAAAACATTCTAAGCGGCAGAGAAAGAATGCCGATGACAAATTGCCAAAAGTAATGCCTCCAGATGTGGTACCATCAAAAAATGATTATTTTGAGATACCACCAAAATGCCCACCACAAAAACATAATGTTTTGATTCGAAAAAACTTACTGGGTTGGAACACTGATGATTTCAATAGATTAACAAGTAAAAATAATGCAATAGAAGATACAGAAAATACAGATACTTTAAGTAATCATAGTCAGTCTACTGAAATCACTGGTGTTTCAGATACCCAACCAAACTCGGAATTTGATGATGATAAAAAATCAGAAGAAAATCAAAATTATAATATGAAATTATATGCATCTGAAATGGCGAATAAAAATTATGATACCATCTACAACAATAAACCAGCAATAAAAGACTTGAGGGAGGATTATAGTTTTAAGAAATATTTAAGCAGAAAAAGAGATTGTGATGAAGTAAATTACGATAGAAGGAGAACAAATAATCACGAAAGATTAAATAATAATCAGTTAAATCCATTGGAATTTGTGTACAAAGAAGTTGACGAAGATTCTTTTAAAAATGAAAAAACTGCATCATGTATGCATAATATACAAACAGTTTATAGGGTTGAAATGAGCTCACCAACAAACGGAATGCAAATAGCAATGGGATTGAGAGATCGTGCAAAAAAGTCAAAAGATTTTAAAAATGCATGGGCTAAGTTTTTTAGTTTAGCTTCATCAAGATTTGGTTCTAAATTTGATAGTAATAAAATTTTATATTCTCCTAAAAATACTATTGATAAAAATTTCTCAACGTTAGACAACAATTTTGATGAAGGAATTTCCTCACTAATAGACAACAAATTGGAAAATTCCAAAAATAATTTAAGTGATATATTGGAAAAATCGGGAACTAAAAATAATATTACATTGAGTGAATTATCACCTAAATCACCATGGATGATGGCTCCTTATTATGATAATAGATTGGGGGGATATAGACAAGAATTGGACAGTGGCTATATGAGTGCTGAATCCAGTGAAGTTTACAACAGACTATGTTATGAACAGTATATATTTAAGTTAATGACCGACCGAGGAGAAAAAATAAAAAAAAATATTGATGATTCAAAGAAAGAAAATTTAATTACAACAGAATGTAACAAAAAAGGAACTACTTCTACTAGTAGTAGCCCACCGTTATGTACAATTTTAAATGAAATTGAGAAGCCAAGTAAAACTAACATATGTTCATCAGATGAAGACGAAACATGTAACGGCAGTGGATTTTATTTAACTGAATCTGATGAAGATGGCGATAATACAGAAGATATGTCAGAATCTGGTGCCGAAAGTATAGAAACCCATTCAGTTTTATTTAGAAATATCAAAAAATATAATACAACTAGCAGTTGATTGTTGGATTTATAATTGCCTAAAATTTTCATAGGTTGATTAATTTTTTTACATATCAAATAGCACATTTTATTTTCAAGAATTATATTTTTTATCGTTCATTTTTAATAACAATTGTTTCCTAAATATTATAAATTTTCTTTTGATTCTAGAATTGAGATAACAATTACAAATTACGAAAATTTTTGAAAATTTTTGCGCAAATATGTATATAAATCAAATCTGCTTAGTAGTTATAGTTAGTCATATTTTCGACAATTTTCGACTATTTTAGTTTTAATTATTTAATTTAGTGCAATATTTAATTTTTGTAGTTTTAATTATTTAATTTAGTGCAATATTTAATATTTAATGTAATGTAGTATAAAGAAACCAAATTATTGGTGCAATATTTTTTTTTAAATAGAATGTTAAGATAAGTTTTTTTTAATCAAATAAAGTACCGAGAGAAACCAAATTATTGGTGCAATAATGTTTTATAAAATTTAATAAATATTTAGTTGAAATAGAAAATATCATATAAGTTAACTTAATTATATTCTATGTAGTTATAATTATACTTTATTAAGATCAGATAATACAAATATATTAAGTCACAATTTGTATCCTGTATAACATTTTTTAGAAAATTATTGTCAGCTAAAATTTCTGAAGACTCTTATTACTTTTTTAATACAGTGTGTACAATTACTTTTCAATGCATTTGTATAGAGAAATATATTATTTTTGCTTTATAAATTAATTTAATTAAATCAAAATTATAATTTTTCTTATATTTTAAATAGAATCTAGTTGTAAGATTTTTGGAATAACTTATTTGGGAAATTTATATATAATTTATATAAATTTATACACCCATCGACAAGTTAATTTAGTTTACCTTATAGCTTATAATTATCATAATAACAATAATTTATTCTAGTATTTAGTTAAATAAAAAAAAATGAAAGAAAACCAATTGTATTGTATAATTTTTTTAATACATATACAGTGGTAAAATTGATGTTATGGTTTATTTCCTAAATATCAGTTTGTAGTAGTAAAGTGAATTATTAAACAGTACAGTTTACCTGAACTCATATGGTCATATGTCACTAAATACCATCAAATTCAACTTGATCTTATTTCAAGCCTTTAAAATATTATACAAAAAGCAATACACAAGAATATCAGGTTATCGCTATGTAATAAAAACTGTAATGCTAGAGATACTCTCGCCGCGCCGCACTCGACGATCAGCCGATTAGAAATTTCAAATGATGGCCGTGATGGTTGTAGAATTTTTGAGTAGATACTCTCAAAGCGGTAGAACGTCACAAAAACATAACCAAACATTTTTTTATTTTTTTTATATAAAATGTTATGTTTTATAAAATTGTTATATTAAATTTCATTAGTTTTTACTAATTAATTTTTCTGTAAAACTCATCTTACTTCTTTAACAAAAATTTTTTTTTATGAGATTAACAATATAAAAAACTGACATTCCAAACCATCACCGCCGCAAAAAGTTGAAATTCAACCAACATTGTTGCGGCACGGGCGGCAATAGCGGCAGCCCGGCGGCGAGTTTATCTGTTTTCATATATTTCTATATATCTGAACTTATATTTGACAGCGCGACAAAGCGTCAGCGCGGCACCAGCGGCGAGAGTATCTCTAGCATAATGCAGTTCAATGTAACTATTTATTAACCGAACTCGAAGATGACACATGCATATATATATTGTTGTCATTTCATTATTCTTTAACATTTCTTGAAATATACAGACATATTTTTACAAAAATGTGCTTACGTTTATTTACATTTAAATTAATACAATTTTTTTTAAGTTTAATGAGTTATAATTAATTAAGGTGCTGGTTTTTTAGGAAGAGAACCAAATGCTGAAATAACAGTTCCTTTGGTCCCTGTAACATTAGCAGTTAAAGCTATAGCAGATTTATTTACATTACTAGGAGCTGGTTGATCCCATTTTGATTTTCTGATATTGAAAAAAAAAATATATATTATCAGATTAATACGTTAAATATAAATATATTCAACAACCTCTTTTTAGCTTCCTCCTCAACTTTTCTAGCAACAGCTGTTGCCTGCTCTACTTTATCATTATCTTTACGTTCTTTTTGTCTTTTAAGCATTTCTGCTTTTTGTGATTTAGCTAATTCTTCATAAAAACTGTCAGGACCCCATTGCAATGGATCATACATTTCTGGTGGATAATTTGTCCCAAATTCATTAATGTCACAAAATTGAATTAATTTTTCATATATACTGGGATTACGAAATTCTTTACGTTCTTGTATAATTTTATTCATATCCACATTATTTGTGGACATTTTTTCATAAAGATGTTTTATTTTTGCTCCTAATTCGGCAATAGGTTTTCCTTTAGGTTCTAATGGCAATGAAAAACCATAGTGAGCATACTTGTTATTGTTTTCTTCGCGCGTAGCAACATTCTCTTTAACATTTGAAGTTTCTTCTTCCGATTCCGATATGTCTGCATCAACTGGTATTTGACCATAGTGAACGTTATCTTCATCATCCGATACTAGAGTATCATCTTGATAACTTACTAAACGCAATGTATTTCTCTTAGATTTTTCAGGAGTACCAGCAGGTGTAGGAATTTGTTTTGGATATTGAGGTATAATTACCTGAAATATGAGTTATAAAAATAGTTTGTAAACATTCTAAAATCTGTAACTAAAACTTACCTGAGAATCATGTGAAGATTCCGTACCAGGACTCCTTTCATTAATATTATCCTCTTCTGTTTCAGAATCAGTGTAAGACGCCGTAATATGCGCTAAGGCAGAATTATTGGAACTCATTTTACGATAAATATGAAGAATATTTACTTGATGAAATAATTTTACTCATCGATAAACCTTTGTGAAGATATCGGGCAATAGGCTGTCACTGTCACTATCACTGTCATCTTTAGATGTAGTTTATAATTATCGCCCAACATAACGACGACTGGCGGAGTTTCGGAACACATGTAAACTACAAACCGAAAATATAAACTACAAAGATATAATCGAAAATATGGAAATAAAGCCTGGGCTACATTGTTCCTATCAGTTCAATTCAGCTTAGATTCGATTCGATTCGATTCGACGTTTAAGTAGACTGAACACATAGCTACCGATCACTATCGATTAAACCACATATATTTTGTTTTTGTTATTTTTGAAACAGTCAAATTTCATTTCTCTTGACATTTCCTTCAGTTTGGATTCGCAAAATTCCAATCATTCCAAACTCTTTCGATTCGATTCGTTCCGATTCGACCTATGTGTCCACTCAATCGATTTCCCATATAAAATATGCAGACTTCAAATTTGAACTTTTCGAAACGAATCGAAACTGAACCGATCGAAACAATGTAGCCCTGGCTTTAGTTTGAAAAATTATAGAAAAGTTATGAAAAACAAATTTCTTAATGCAAAAATTATGAACTTAAAAAGTTATAAGAACAATAAAATTAATTAAATTAAGGATTCTTTTAAAATTAAATAATAAAAACCAAATCTGTAATTTTTTTCTTAAGGATAATGTTAAACTTCCTTCTTTTAAAAGAGATTATGAAATTTTATTGTGAACCAATTTAATTATACGCTACTTTTTAGGTACTGTATGGGCATGTGCGCATGGTGCTCTAGCATACCTGATCCATGAACCTAAAAAAATTGTAAATTATTTGTCTGCTTTAAATTGTTTTGGATATTGAGGTATTTACGTTAGTCTAATAGTATTTACGTAGTCTAGTATTTACGTTAGTCTAAGAAAGTGTAAACTTTGATAACAGAAAAAATAAATAAATAAATAAAATCCGTTTACCGTATATAAAACTTCGGGAATTAATTATTATTTTATTTCCAATTCTGCTTTAAAATGTTTATTTACATTTAAAATTAAAAACTTTGACTTATTTAAGGAGCATAGTTCTTAAATGCTCCATAAAATTGTCTTAATCATATAGGTATTCTAATCTTTTCTATCCTTTAACGTAATATTTCTTCCATATGCTTGATTCATAATAAAAAATTAACGCAACTAAACTCAAAATTACAAAGTTAAACTATATGAAAATAGTACTACAACTACTTAACCATTAAAAATACAAAGTTTAGCAATATAACGCAAATGAAATCTAAACTAAAGTTGCCCAACTTTCAACTTTTATGATTATAAAAGCTGTGAAATAGGTAAAGTGAATTTATATTATAATTACAAATAAATAAGTTAAAAAGTGAATTTATTAAATAGTACTTGATCGCATAATTTGTTTAATGCATGAATATTTCATTATTTTCACAACCATTTTTGCTGAAAAGTGGAAATATAGAGGATTATAGTAACTCTTCTAACATTTTTTATAACACAATAAAATAAAAATGAAGGTGATCATACATTTCAATGAATCAAATTTATTAAATTTTTTGCTGGGATTTTCTGCTACACATTTAGGTCAGGTATCTTTTCTGCCTATCGGTTGTGTTTCTATCTTTACATTTGCCTTTTATTTTTTCTTTCATTTTTTCACATTCACAAACACATACTCAAAATTTTATCTAACAAAAATAGTTTATTGTGGTGTGTGACTGTGCAGTGATAAATAAAATTATTTAAAAAAAAAATTGTTCTGCGAACTGCGATTGATTGTTTCTTCAACCAACCCGTGTGTTTTAAAAATATTTTTAATAAAAAAATTATCAAGTAAATTAGTAGAATATAAACACGAAAAATCCAAAAACAATAGAAAAATAAGTTAAAATTTTGATTTGAATGGCTGAACAAAAAAGTGACAATTGCGATGGTGTAGTCTTTAATCGAAACAATACCAGCAAAAGTAAGATGGACGGACATACCAATTTATCTTCAACTCCTTCGCCACAATCAATTGATCGTCTGAAATTTCTTTACCCCAATGTCAACGAATCGGAAACACCACTACCTCGATGTTGGAGTCCTCACGACAAGTGCCATGCCATTGGACTTTCTCAAAATAATCTACGTGTCCATTATAAAGGTTTCTAATTTTCTAGTTCAATAATTTTATTTATGATTTATTTATGAATTTTAAATATATATATTTTCTTCAAATAATTAAAATACTCCTTTAAAAAAATATACTGATTTGTGTGAAGTGAACAAAGAAAATATTACAAGGCTTCAACAAAGTGTACCCAAAAATTATAGTGCGTAAATTCGCTGTTAAAATTGTATATTAAAAATTGTATTTGCATTTCTGTGTATTCATTAATCAGCTGATTATAAGAACATTCATTTTTTTTACATTTATAATGTTACAAAACTAAGAAGATATCTAGGATGCATAAATTATACTCCTTTTAATTTAAAAAGTTATTTAATATCAATTAAAACTATTTTTTTATGATTTTCAGAGTTATACAAATATGTATGTAGGTTCATTTTTATGTAGAATTTGTGGAGTGTCAAAAAAAAATCAGCTAATACATTCCTTTAGAATTGTTCTCAAGTAGAATTTCATTTAATTATTTACAGTATTTCAGTTATTTTCCTTCTAATTCAAATAATTTTTCTGTACTATTAAGAAATTTCCAAAATAAAAAATCACATTTTGAAAACAAAGACAAAAATGGCGTCTCAACCCAACACACATTTCATGGAACAGTCTGTCAAACTTCTATCAATGAACTTGCATTTCTGTTATTTTTAATCCACTGCAAATTTTTGTCCATATTGATTTAAAAATTTTAAATAATAGTAAAAAATAACAAATTTCCATATCAGAAATTAGAAGAAGTTCAAATCCAAAATCACGTAATTTGTAAATATCGCAAATTTTGAGTATATGTATAATATAATACAAGGTTTGTCACAACAAACATTTTTACTTTGCGATATATTGGTTTTTAATAAACCAATTGTTCATTGATTTTATTTTTATAAAAGTACAACAGGGTTGTACTCCAAAATTATAAATCAAATATGCCCCAATCAAATTGAAATGTATTTAGATTGGAATCTCTTGACCATAAATTATCATGCGGGTACATAACAATAAAAAATACAAACATTTAACTTGTTTTTGACTGACTAATGAGATTCATTGAATCGAACTATTATAAAATATATTTTGGGGAAACAACAAAACGGTAAAATCCTTTTTTGCGACAAATCCTGTATCTAAAAATTATCAAAATTAAATTTCTACACCAATGGTTTTTACCTTATCTTGTGTCTGAAAAATTACGTTTTTAGTTTTGAAATTGTTTTATAAATAATTTTATAATAATTAATCAATTTATTTGTATTTCTAGTCTAGACATGATTGATTAATTACATATTTCACAAAGAGTTGTTAAATAGCTAGTATGAAATTATACAGTTAATATTTTTAGAATGTTTCTAACGTAATTATTTTCATAACATTTAATTACTTTTAATGGTATATAAAACCAACAAATTTGATTTATCTTTATATTGTTATATGTTTTTATCTGCAAATAGAATTTTGGTGTATTTTCTTCATCACTATCGCTAGAATATATACTGTACAATTATTTTAATATTTGACAGGCTATTGAATTAAAAAAATTTATACATATATACATAAAACTAAAAATGCAACGGATAAATTTGTACCTGGAAGATGTATTATTGCATCTAGAATATCTTCTAGAACACAATACTTTTTTTTCGAGTTTCAATTAATTTATAGAACTCCGTCCGTATGTGTACTAAATTTTTAAAAATAATATATATGATTTTATTTTATTTTAGTAAAAAAGAAATAATAGATAATTTCCAGCGCATCTTACAAATATTTTAAAATGAGATCGTAAAATTTTCCCTATTGTACCCAAATAATAGTGGGTTCCACACAAGGACTACAACGGAATTGTAATAGATGAAAATTTTGTAACAAAATTACACTTATTCACATGTGCTACTATTTTCTAGAACAAAGACTTGCAGAATTTCCAGTGAGCTAGCTAAAAATCATTTAGAAAAATTCAGTGGTTTTCATTACATTTTATGTAGAAACTCAAAATTTATGTGTATAAAAAATCTGTTATTTAATAAGTTTGTAATTTTATTTCCTATTGTTATATCTCAGTTTTTTGGTGGTTTAGTCTTGCGTACCATTTTTATGAAACCAGTTTTATTTTCTTCTTTTTATAGTGCATTATTCTGAATATTTTAATTTGTTTTTTAGCTTAACTTTAAATTAGTTTTAGAACAGTTTTTTTTAATAACCCATCGATTGATTAATATTATATTCGGTTTATATATCTTCGGACGATTACAAAATAACGTTCACGAACGTTTTTCTCCATAAAAATGCAGAAAAGTCAATAAACTGTCATTTGAACACGCCTTATTAACTCAATTGCCCTTTTTTTACTATTTAAACATTTTTATTTGGAAACCAATTACTGACTAAGTCGTTTTGGTATGAATGAATAGTTTTGATAAAAAGGAAATAATATGTGAAAGGAAACAATTTATATAAACTAGTATAGAATTTATTTTGCAGAAAGATTTGTGTTATTGATATTAAAAATTTCTAAGTTTAATACGATTTTCGTATTAAATTTATTAATTTTTTTTAAACCATATAATAGCTAAACAAATTTATTTTAATTTAGTAAATCATAAATAAGTGTATTATATATATCATATAAAGTAACATTATTATTTTTTAGGAGCTGGAAAAACTCACAGTGATGCAGCTGCAGTTAGAACATCTCACCCCATTCCTGCTGCATGTGGATTATATTATTTCGAAGTAAAAATTATTTCTAAAGGAAAAAATGGTTATATGGGTATTGGTCTTACATCACAAACTTTTAAAATGAATCGCCTTCCAGGTATTTAAATAATTTTTAACAATAATAATAGTAATATTAATAATAAACAAATAAAAAATAGGATGGGATAAACATTCTTATGGATATCATGGTGATGATGGAAATTCGTTTTGTTCTTCTGGTAGCGGACAAGTATATGGTCCAACATTTACAACCGGTGATATTATAGGATGTGGTGTAAATTTAGTTAATAACACCTGTTTTTACACAAAGAACGGAATTGATCTTGGCATAGCTTTTAGAGATCTACCGGTAAGAATATTATAAATAAAAACTATTTTTTTTTATTTTATATTTCTAAAATAATATTATATATAATTAAAGTCGAAATTGTTTCCAACTGTTGGTTTACAAACTCCTGGTGAAGAAGTAAATGCGAATTTTGGTCAAGAGCCATTTAAATTTGATCAAATAGAAGATATGATTAAACAAATGCGTGCTGAAACAAAAACAGCTATTTATAATTATCCATTGCCTAGTAATCAAGGCGATTCTACAGCACTTCTACACAAGTAAATAATTTATTATTATTTAAATAGCTTAAATATTTAAATAATTTTTTTTTTAGGATGGTTTCATCATATCTAGTTCATAGTGGATATAGTCTTACTGCTGAATCATTTTCAAAAACCACCGGCCAAAATTTTACTGAAGAACTGTCATCTATTAAAAATCGTCAAAGTAAATTTATTAATATTGTCATAAAAATGTTAATGATTTTTTAAAATTTATAATTTCAGAAATTTTAAAATTAATAATGTCTGGTCGAATGGGACAAGCGATAGATCATACATTACGATTATATCCTGGTCTTTTAGAAAATAATAAAAATTTATTGTTTATGTTAAAATGTAGACAATTTATTGAAATGGTAAATGGTTCTGACATTGAGGTATATACTTCTAAATTTTAAATTAAATTATTTTAATATTTTCAAATATTAATTCTAGTGTCCTTCTGCCAAACTTATTCCTAATCAAACATCCGTTATACAATCGACTAAATCATACCAAAATGGAGATGCACAGAATAATACTGTGATAAATGAATGCGTTCAAGATAATCAAGAAATTAAAAAAGCAAAGTATATATAAAATTATTTTATTTAAAATGATTTCATGAAACAATTATTCGCAATAATAATTTATATTTTTGTTTAGTTTTCCTTTAGGAGAAATATCAGAAGAATCAAATAATTGTGAAGATATTAATTCAAGTGTAGTTTTAAATACTACTACCGATTATGTAAACGATATTGAAATGGAAAATGGACATATTTCAAATGGTAAGCAATTATAACATTTGTATAATTTACAATATCGTTTACTAATTGAATAACGTAACACTTAAAAACCAACATTCTGTTTCAGTTTATGTAAGATTGCCATATAAAGATTAGCTCGGCTTACCATGAATTTACGATTATATATAAAAATTCTGCTGAACTTTCCAAAATTCTCTCCATAATAAATGTAATATGAAATTTTTAAATTTCATGCGATGTCTTTTTTAGCTTAGTTTGGATAATTATTATTAAAGTTGAAAGAATTATTTGAAACGACTATCTATGTCAACGTTAATCTCTACATTCTCAATTTTTCACGGCGATTACTATGGAGACTTGTGGTGACCCTTAATACTTATAGTTTATCTTGTTGACAAGTGATAGTGGTTTTAAAATGTTAATTTTGAATATCCAGCCAATTTACAAAAAATAATAAAGAAAATACATTAATGCACAGTCAAGCAATATCCAGACAATGTTTTTCTTGTGTGCTAGGTTTTGTATCATTTTCCAAAACACAAAGTAATGTTGCTAAAATGGCATAATGATATATAACATATTTATAATCCCCAAATTCGTCACAGTCGTGTGAGATAAATTTATTAACATTTAAATTTCGTCATTATTTTATATTTAAATGTACTAATTTTTTGTTTGTTTTTGTTAAAATTTTTAAAAATAAATTAGGTAGCTCATATAAAAATGGAAACACCAATAATAATTTTAATAATTCTGTTGAGACAGATGAAGATATGGGTAAAAAAATATATATTTGACGTAAGAACTTTATAAATTTTATATTTATTAGAAATAGATGTACCAACAAGGAAAATCGGAACATTCGAAAGAATATTAGAATTTGGCCGAGAATTATCACAAATGGGTCAACAATTAGAAAAGGAAAATAAAATGAATGATGATGATCGACAAATGTTAGAGGTTAGAAAATAATATTTACGAATATATACAAAAATAATTTAATATATTATATTTTTAGGATGCATTTAGTCTAATAGCTTATTCAAATCCTTGGTCTAGCCCATTAGGTTGGCAGCTATGTCCTACAAAACGTGAAAGAGTTTGTGCAGCATTAAATTCAGCCATATTAGGTAAGAAAATAAAAAATATATAATTTTTATATATATATGTATACAATTTTGTTATTTTTATTTTGTCAGAATCAATGAACTATTCATGGCGACCACCATTGGAAATATGTGTAGCACATGCCCATGAGCTTCTTAGACTTATGGCTAATTCATCTTTAGGCACATGTGCATTCGTTAATATTGAAGATGTTTTCCCAAAAAATTGACCACATTTTTTCGAACTATGCAATTACAATAATATAAAAATAAATATTATGCAATTTTTTAGAAATTTTCTTTAAATATAATTTTTTTTTTTTCGTTATAATTTTTTGCTCTTAAAAAATATTAATATAAGCTTTTTAAATTATATATCGAAGAATCGAATGATTATTGTATATAAGAATTTAACAATTTAGTCGCGTGTAATTTTTTTAATAATAATAAATTAATAAAATAACAATTCTATTTAAAATGATATTTCTTTCCGTGGCAATTATATTAGTTTAAAATGATGTTATTTTTTTCATTCATAAAATCTTCTTTCTTTCTGATTACGTAATTTATTTTAACGAGTTCTTAATAAAATATTAGTCGATTTTTAATTAATTTACTTTTTTTATAATAATATTAATACTTATAATAATTATTGTTTTCTTGTATATGATTTTATGATATGACAAAAAAAAAATAGTTTTAATTTTCAGATTAACGTTTTGCGGCGGGATTTCATATAATAGAAATGGCGCTAGTTAATTATTTTTTTCGTAATTTGCAAAATAAAAAAAATAACAAGAAATTTTAGATGTAAGTCCTTTTAAGAA
The DNA here is from genome assembly GCA_963920725.1 of Rhamphomyia laevipes. Lineage (NCBI taxonomy): Eukaryota > Metazoa > Arthropoda > Insecta > Diptera > Empididae > Rhamphomyia > Rhamphomyia laevipes. The sequence continues at coordinate 35,481,094 of OY987259.1, forward strand.
TTTAGGAAATAAGAATATTTTAAAGTACCTTTGATGACTAAACTTAAAATAATTAATTCATAAATATACTAATAATTAATTTGAAAAAGAAAAAATATTCAAGTTTTACATAATTTCAAATGTATAAAGTGAAATTATGTAAAAACAGTGATTATTGTGATTTAGTTTTCTAAATTCAAGAAAAAAACGTATGTTTTAATAATTTGATCCTGAATTTATAATTATTTTTTATAATGTTAAAATTATAATTCTAAAATTAACTTGTTACTGTCTCAAAATCTATTAAAAAGGTTCAATCATGTCAGAGTAGATTAAAATCAGTTTTTATATACATATATATATACCGTATATATATATATTATAAATATTAATATTTATAAAGAAATGTATAAAAATTCATATAAAACGTAGCAAAACAGTTTAATTAAATTATATTTTTTAAAAGTGTTATATAAATTAAAAATAGGGATTAAAATAACAAGAGTTATGTTGGTTGCTGTTGTGTTTTCAATTTTATGCTCTATCCCTTATTAAATATTTATCATAATATAAATAATTGTTTTATTTAATCTTTTCTTGGTTTATGCAGCTCATAATCATCTCTCTATACGCGTCGATATTACGGATTTCGGTAAACTGACAAAAAATATTTAAAAATGTAAGTAAATTCGTAATTAAATAAAATATTTTACATTTTTTTAAATGGGTTTCGATTTTCGACAAATTACTCGATATTCGTAAATTTCGACTCTTAGAGAATCCGACAGAATTTTTATGTAATTTTGTTTATTTATCAATAACAAATAAAAAATAATTAAAGTATTATTTTCAAAATAATATAATAATTAAAAAAATATAAAAATTAAAAAAATATAAAAATAAAAAATAATTAAAGTATTATTTTCAAAATAATATATATACTGTTTTCATAAGTTCAGTAGATCAAGATCAATAACACGAATATAACAAAAGTTTTTTTTTAATAATTACATATTGGTAAAATTGAAATTATTTAATCTCATGATATTTTATATTTATGCAAAAATTATGTTGCGGTTAAATTAATTTAAAAATTAAGTTTGACTAAGAATTCTAATTAATTTTTTTTTTTAAACAGAAATTCACATACTTTATATATATAAAATATATAATATCATAAATAATTGTTTAAACAAAATATATATAACATTTTTGTAGAATATAAATAATTAATAATAGTTAATAGAATATTGCTAATAAAAAAGTGTTATTGCAGAATTTTAAAATACAATAAAAAAAAAGACAAGTAAATGAGTATTAAAAATTTATTTTTAAAAGTTATCCAATGAATAAAATTTCCTATATATTACGGTATGTTTGAGATAATAAAGTTGAATCTAATTTATTTTATATTTAAATCCGACCTTTTTGAAAAGACCAGGCCTAAATGTTTCACAACACCAATATACAGTTTTTTTTTTGTAAAGAAAAATTTAAATCATCCAAATTTCAAATCAAGAATATCCAAATTTCGTATCAGTCATAACATAACCATACGTTCTTCGAATAAGTATAGTAAGTATAGTGTTCGTAGTAGAATATTTTAGTAATAGTGACGATGAAAATACACCAGTTTTGGCCAGTTTTTAATTCCGGATAAAGTTGATCTAAAGTAGTTCAAAGTCAAAGGTGTCATTGAAAAAATATGAAAATTAATGTTTTTGAAAACAAATTTTGGTAAGGTATAGGGCGTATTATACCATCTTGAATGTAGAATTAAATATACTTTTAAAAAAACTAATCATATTAGTCCACCAAAATATAAAAATAAAATATGTTTTTTTGAGTTCAAAGTAATCAAAAATTTAGAAAAAAAATTGTTTTTTAATCTAAAAAATTTAACTTTATATTTTTTTTCCAACTATTAGTTGCAATGCTCATAGATTTTTTTAAACACCAATCAATTTTCATTTAAAATGTATACACCTAAATTAAATTAATTAGGGATCGGTATGTTTTTCGATTTTTTATTTTAAATTGTATAAACTTTAAATGTGTTATATTCAAAATAAATAATAATAATATACACACAAAATCCTAATTAAATTTTTGTATAAAGTATTCTCGTTAATTTCGAAGTTACTCAAGGATGTTGCCAAATATTTATCATCCATATCGATGCTTAATAACGCACTAATATCTATAATAACTAAGTAACTAAATTATCTAATAGCAATTTCATCATCACAAAATTTAATACTGCAAGTTGCACCAAATTACATACATATTTCATTAATAGGAAAACAAGGAGCAAGGTATTTTTGGTAATCCTAAATTGATTGATTAAAATTTTTATTTTTGGTGATCCTTGAGGAAGGTATTTTTGGTAATCCTAATTTTTTTATAGATAAAGGGCATTTACCAATCTAATGACATACATATACATATAAACCATATTTCTTTGCCAACCCATTCTGAAGATGGTCCTATTGATATGAACCCAAATATGATACTTTTTTTAAGATCGTAATTGGCTGTAACTCGAAATGAGGGCCGAATCCGGGAAAGTACCAAAATTCTACAATATTTCGTAACATTTTACGAAATTATCCACACGCGCCTTAAGAAGTCATACTTCAAAAATTAAATTCAATGGAATATAAAGAAAAGAAGTCGCATTTATCATAAAAAAAATAAATCTAATAATTATATATAAATTTTACTTTAGTATTAATAAAAGCTTTAAATAATTATAATAATTAAGTTCTATTACTCTGGTATCATATTTCATTCTTACACTTACTTACATCACAGAATTATCTTTCAAACAGTGTACAGATAACAGTGTATCTGAATGCTAAAAAATATAAATATAAAAATAATAAAAATGCTTTATTAATTTAAGTTTAAATTATAATGGCTAAAACGCTTTATTTCCGATTTTTTACATTACACACAAAATTACATTAAATGCTTCTTTTTTAATTTATTTATTTTTTAATTTTTTTTTTTTTTATTAATATTTTTGTTATTTTCACTGTGTTGGTATTTTTTTTTTTAACATAATTTTTAGAATTAATATCAGTTACTATATTATAAGTAGAGAGTTTTACACGAGATAGTAATTCTAGTACTAGTACTAAATATATTTTCTATCCCGCGTAAATAGTAAAACAATATTACTATATTAATGGTATTTTTTTTATATGGTACTATCGCTATAGTCCCTACTCTGTCTGTGTATACAATGTTTTTTTTTTTGTTTTTGAAGATCACGCATTAAACGGATATTAATAATTAAATTTATTTAAATTTGTCAAAGTCGATTATAATAATATAGTACAAAAAATTCATATATTTAAGAAATATTATAAATATATTTTCATAATTAGCAAAAATAATGTTTTTAAATTAAATTCCAATAAATTGTTTTTATTTAGATTAATAAACTGTGTTGTTTGTAATTTTATACAATTAAAATAATAGTGTTGATAGTAATATATATTTATATATATATATATTAATATTGAATTAAAGATAGTACTAGCTATTTAGTAATGACTATTTCGTGTAAGTATCCCAGAGATAAATAGTACATACAGTTCCGTTTATTTTGGATGATGCTATTTATATATTTTTTGTGTTTTATTACTTAAATGTATTCAAATTTATTAAACATATTTTACTAATATTTCTTTTCGTATTTATGTAATTTTTGTAAATTTTTTTTTTTTTTTTTTTTGTTTCTAAATTAATTAAATTTTTATTACAGTGTTTTAGTTTTTTCTTTTTATTTTTTGGTTATGATCTCATTTTTTTTTTTTTGGTTTTTTTATTAATTTTTCTTTTTTATATAATTCATTTTTACTAAAATTTTAATTTTTAATTTATATCTATATTATTATATGTATGTATTCATAATATATAATTTTATTTTAATTAATTAGTATTATCGTAATGTTTTTTTTTTTTGTTTTTTTCTTCATTTTTTTCTTTTTTTTTTTATTTATTTATATATTTCAATTCATTTTGTTTTTATTTTTTATAATAATTATTTAAATTTTTTGTTATTTTTTGTTTAAATCATTATACGAGGCCTTACGCTATTGTTGTTTGTTTTTATTTATTTTTAAAGTGAAATTATTGTATTGTAATTAATTATAAAAAAATGGAATTAATTTTAAATATAAAAAAATGGTCTTAAATTCTTTTTGTAAAAATATTAAATATATAAGTTTTTAAATACATAATTATAGCTGGATTTTGTATTTAATTTTAAGTTAAATTAAAAGAATTTTAATTAGGTACTGAAATTAAGTTTCTTTAAGACCTAAACAGAATTAGAAATACAACGACAAATTACAACTATACAAAATGCACTTGTCAATATCATTTAGACGTCACTATCACAGTAAAGTATCAACCGCAAACTAAATGATATCAAAAATATTATAAAATGGATATTTTAAACTAAATAATAATAATTAATTATGGTCTATAAAACGATTAATGGTTGGTTCTGTGAGTAGCATATAGTATGATTTGTGTGTTTTATAATTAATTTGACAGGCGTTGGTAGTTCAGCGTTATATTTCTGAATCTGATTAAGCCTTTAGTATTCAAAAGTCAGTTAATAATATTCAATTAATATTTAAATAATAGATAAAATTCTGTTTGGTTTTTGATTTTTTTTTTTAAACTTTTGATATGCGGTTTTATAATCAAAGTAAAAAATTATATTATTATATTTTTTTTTTTTAAAAAAAAGTGGTAAATTTTCATTATGTTTTTCGATTCATATAATTTTAATTTTATGTTTTTATAATATGAAAAATTTGTTTTTTGGATTTATATATTGTAATCAGTTTGACTCCTTTTAATATTTCTTTTAATTTACAACCTTCATTTAAGTATATATTAACTATATTTAGAATATTTTTGAGATTATATTTTTAATAAAAAAATATAGCAGAAAATTGTAATTAAGTAATTAATATATATTTTATATAAACCGCTACTACCTATTTTATCCATAATTCCTATCATCTTTCATCTTTAAAAACATTGGCAATTCTTTTCAATCCAAACGAAAAAAGGCATTTATGTTAAATAATTTAAATAATATATTTTATATAAAATAGTAACATTTCTAAGGATATTGACCAAATTTACAATTGAAAGAAGTTAATTACAATTTCATAAACATATTTTACCAAATTCACAATTGTAATAGGTAAATTTATCTTCCGGTCAATAATTATCGTTTTTATAAAATTTACTTTTCGTTAAATTTCGTATATTCGAATATTCATAATTTACCAAAAATAAACAGTGTTTATTTGGTTGGTAAATTATGTTTCGGTCAATTGTGAATCAGTTATATTGTAAATTAGATGAATTACAAATTCGGTACATTCGGTTAATTTTAGTTGTCAATAGTATTTGAGATTTTATTTGATTGACGAACGTTTTAATATTTCTTTTGAATGACTATAATGATTATAGAAATTAATTATTCAACTTTTATATTATATTGCTCGCTTTCGTTGGAATCCATAGTTTGAAGAAAGAATTTGAAAGATGAACGGAAAATTTTGAACTATGAGCAAATTGCGGTTATAAAAAGTACTGGTAAAAGAAAGTTTTGTTTTCATGTAAATTTTCTTATTATATTTTTTTTTTTGTATTTAAAGAAAAGCTTTGAAGTAAAAAATAAAAAATTTCTTTCTTTTGCTTAATTTTCATAATCTTTTTTTTTTTTATTATATTTTTATTCAAAATTTTTTTTTTTTTTAATTAATTTAATTACAACAATGCGTATATACTTATTTTTATATATTATGTTTATTTTATATATATATATATTTTTACAAAACTGAGAAATATTTTATTTTATATATTTTTTATTTAAATATGCCGTAATATAGAAAGAAATCTTATTTTTTAGTATTTTTTTTTTAAATTATTTATTTTATTTAACTGTTTCCCATTTTTTGTTTTGTTTCTTATTTTATTAATCATAATTTTTATTAATCGATCTTTATATTTATAATATTTAATTAGCTACAATTAAAAAAGAAATAATAAATAAAAAAATGTAGAAATGAAAGAGTTTGTATTTAAAAATATATATAAAATGTAATATAAATGAAAAATGTTTTATAAATAATACGAAGCATTTCAATACTTTTTATCGACTTTTGAAAAATACATAGCAATAATAAATGTAAAATATATAATTTTTTATAATTCTTGATTTTTTTGGTTTGTATTCATATATAAATATCACGAAAAAAATTTCTATTTTTTAACTCAATCTGTATAAAAATTATAATTTAAAACGACGATTTTTACTAATAAAATTAATACCGTATATAAAAATAAAATAAAAATAGCTTATCAAAAAATTATTTAAATTATTTAATGCACAATAAAAAAATTAAGCTTTTTAATAAATACATTTCGAATTTCGATTTTTTTTTTGAAAAATAATAGATATTTTCAATGTAAAGGACCTTCACCACTAGTCTTTTAAAAAAGTGGGAATGTGTTTTTTTTTTTTGGCAAATAGCAATGCAAGATACTAAAATAACTGTGAAAAGATAGAGCGACTTTTTAGAATTTCTGAAAATAAAAAATGTTTTTTATACATTTTATTGCACTCTCTTATTAATAGTTTTTATATGGTCTCTATCTCTTTCCAATTGTTGTCAACAAAAGTTATTTTACCAATTTTTAAAAGTGCAGGGAAGAAGGTCCTTAAATAATTACTTTAAAAAAAAAAAATATTCAGATATTATCACGAATAAAATATATATATAATTTGAAAGTGCCTGGAGGTTTATTACGATGGTCATTTGAAACATTTTGAAATGTTTTTCCTTAATATGATATTGCACAGAACAAAATAACTATAAATGAAATAACTACTACAGATTTAAATATATAATAATATAAACCATTTTCTTTAGTGATCGCAGCAACAAAAATTAAATTCAGAAACTTATCTGTATAATTAAAATTTTTGTATGTTTAAAATAGGTTTTTTTAGTCACCAGGGACAGGGACCACAGGTTTATTATTATTAAATCTTTTTGGTGTCACATTCACATTAACAAGCAGATAAAAGAACAAAATAACAGAAATAAGATTTGAATATAAATTATTATTCTGGTATTTTTAGTAATGGACCTCCAGATTCTTATTACTATATATTTTTTTTTATCTTATATCCTAATGAATGTCAAAATTTATATATATGTACATATATATATATATAATTTTCTGCTTATAAAATTAAATTTAAGCAATTCATATTAATTGTAATTTGTTCAAAATTAATATACATGTTATTTTTATTTATATATGACTAGCTTTTTTAGGTTTATAGTTTCAAAATAATAAAATAAATATCCGGCTTGTAAATGTTGTTTGAAAATCAGAATTTATTTGTCTGTATTAAGATTTGATAAGTAATTAATATTTAATAATTATTGAAATAATTATGGTATATGTATTTCGGGAATTTTTAGCATTTTGGTGTATATTTGCAATAAACATTGCCTTTTAATAAGCCATACTTCACAGTCGACTTTGACAAATTTACTTACAATAATTTAATTTCAACGGACCCTACAAATATATTATATAAAAAAGATAGGATAATGAATTTAAAAAATTATTGTATATTAAATTCATATTAAGATTTAATTTTGAAAAATAATTAATATAAAAAAAAATTTGTACGAAGTTATGTCAATTTATTTCTATACTTTATCTAATCTTAAATGAGTTTTCAAATATTATTATTTAATAGTTTATATTTGAAAGAATTCAATTATATAGTAAAAATTGTACGAACTATGAACATTAAATAATAATTAACTTTTATAAAAACTCATTTAAGATCAGTGTTTCACCAACAATACATTATTAATAGAAACTAACTAATTATATATATACAAAAAACTCCGAATTTTTAGTTCCAGTTTGCACACGGAAAACAAATAAGAAAAAAACAATAAAATTTAACGTTTACAACGTTATATTTAAAAAAAAAAACTGGTATTTTAAAGACAATTTTAAGTTAATTTTTCATACATTTTTATATTTTTAAAATTTTTATTAATTCATACATCAGATTTATTTTAGGAAAATGTTTTATATAATTATATACATATGGTCTTAAAAAACTGGTGGTAACAACTATATAACTCGTAAAAAACTGATTACATATACATATGACAAAAAATAATACATAATTATAAAAAATACAAAATTCTTCTTGGCAAGACTGGGCAATTTTAATATGATCACTACTTGTAAAAATTCTACATGAAAAAAAACCATGATTATTCTTGTGACTAGTAGACTCTCAAAAAATGATGGAGCATGGCATCTTCATAAGGTTTTGCCGGTATAAAATAGGCCTCTTAAAAATAGTAAACATGTTTTGTCTATAATGATTTTTTCATTATGTTTTGTTTTTATATTTACGAGTTATTCAGATGTTCCTAAAATTTCTAAAAATTATTCCTAAATTTTTTTAACACCCTATACAACTTATTAATTAATTATTATATGAATAATAAATAGAATAATACAGCAAATTTGTGGTAGTATATCGGGAAATATTAGATGCATTTAAAAATTAATTAAAGAAACAAATTATTTAGACTGTTTTGAAATGAAACAATACAGAATATTTTATATATCCCGGATTATCTTAAATGTTTTCTGAATTATTTGTCTACTGATGAACATATTTTAGGTATATTGTTGGGTAGAGATAATGTATTTGTACCGACAATTAATTATTTTAAGAAAATGTTCCAAAAAAAAAAAATTTTTAATTATATAACTTTAAAAATATCGAAAATACTCGCTTATTTATACTCTTTGGTTTTTTTTTGGAAAATTAGTTTTAGATTTATAAATTATTTTGTCCTAAATTTTTTATTTAAATAACCAGGACCAAAAAATATTTTTTTGTTTTTATTTTTTAACAAAAACAATAAAAAAATGGGTTCAAGGTTATTGAAAAAATGTATTTGAAACGAAAATTGAATTTAGGATTGTTTTTAACCATATTTCATTGTTCGCGCAGCATCTTTAATTATTTTTAAAAGTCATATTTTTTAGTTTCTTAATTAATTATTAACAATCATGGCAGTGTTTGGTTTTTTTAATTTTTTATTTAAATGTGTAAATAGTTAACAGGGCAGATTATCGCGCACAGTTCATTGCAAGCTTATTGCATCGTAAGAAATTTTCATCACGCATAACTTTTGTTAAAAAAAATATTTATCAAATGTTTCTAGAAATATTGGAATAACTTTACTTTTGCAGTTTTTCCACTTTAATCAAATGTGCATGATAAATTGTTTCCGTGATAAAATGTTCCTGCGATGAAATGTGCGAATGATAAAAAAAGATTATGCTTAATGAACTGTGAGCGAAAGCTACCCTGAAATCATGTTTGTATTTGAATAACATGCCAGAAGCAGATAATTTTACTTTTTTTTTTTTTGAAAAACAAACATTTAATGATTTTGGATTAAAATTACATAATTCTTTTTTTGCATTCGACAGACTTCTAAAATGTATTAATATAAAAATATTATAATAATTTAATTCTGAAAAGATTAATTTTTTTTTAATGTATTTTATGTCGTTAGCTAGAGATTATTAAATAGAAGAATATTTTTGTTTTTAGAATTTTATTTAATTAGTTGTGTGAAAGATTAATAAAAATTCTTTGTGTGATAGCGCAATTATTGAAATAGTACATTATTTTGTTTATCGCTATTTTGGGCGATTTATATTAATAATTACAAAATACATATTGAGAAATAATTTAAAAAGAAAAAAATATAATTTGTACAATATATTGTGTGTTGTTGTGGATATAAAATTTTTTTTTAGAACGTGTTTTAAATGTTATTTTTTGTTCATTTTTTTTTTAGTAATAATTACATTAATATTAAAAATTGGAATATAAATTGTTCATTAATATTAAATATGGTCATGTATTTTGTGATACTTTTATTTTTTTAGTAGATAATTTTTATGTATATAACTCTGATTTATATTATTAATATAGATAAAATACCTAAATGTTAAAATAATTTTTGTACATTACAAGTTGTATTTTTTTTTTGTGTTTATGAATCGGAATAACTTCGTTATACATATTTTTATTATTCAGTTTTAACTTTGTCACTATTTTTTATGGTGGACGAGATATTGTAGTTAGTAGTAATGAAATATATCAGTTGTGGGATAACTTAATTGGAGAATTAAATATTAAATATTCGCGCTCAAATGCATATACAAATATTAGTTACAATTTTATTTTTGTTCTTTTACAATTTTATTTTATGTAAATAATATTTTAATTTCCTTGTTGTGGTCTTGTTATTTTTATTTTGGTAATATTTTTGTTGTTTTCAATAATAATATTAATATTGGCACTCAAAAAAATTATATAATTAATTTTTTTTTTATTTGCTACCAATATTTTTAAATTAATTATAGTATAAATTATATATAACTTGTGTAGTTTTTTTTTGTTATTTTGTGAACAAATAAATAAATGTAAAAATTAATTGAACTAGTTTTTCAAATTTATATCTCTTAAAAAAAAAAAAAAAATTCAACAAAACTTTTAGTTTGGAAATTTAATGTTTTACAAAATATTATTAAAAAAAATATATTATTATCTTAAATATAAAATAAATACTTTATTGTTCAAATTTTTTAACTAATTAACTAAAATAAATAACACTTTCAATTCTATAGTTATTAATTATAATAATTGTCAATAAAAATACTAAAAAAGACTTATTTGAATTGAATTTTTTTATTATCATAATTAAAATAAATCTTCTGAATCTCCAATTATCAATAAATTAAAAAAAAATACTTTAAATAGATATTTCGCTGATTGATCGAGTACACACAAAAGACTGAATTTTAAATTGGCTGAATTTAAATTTCAACTATTTATAATAACACAATAAAATAAATTGACTGGGTTTATCAAATATAAATACTTCAAAGATAATGTTAAATACAATCTAACGAAAAATATATTTCATTTTTTACAAGAATTTATCTTTGAAGATATTTCATTTTTTACAAGAATTTATCTTTGAAGATTTGTACATTTGTTAAATTTATCGTCGTTTATTTTTGTATTAGATTTTTATCTTGTTTTATTTTTTGTTAAAAAAAAAAGTAAACGTCAAAAGTAATTCGACCATTTGTATATCCGGTAAATTAATCTTTAACAAATAGTGAAATTATCTTCGGTTAATGTTGCATTTATCTTTGGTTAATATTGCAAATTCAAACAATTATTTTCTAGCAATCGACTTTCATAATTCTTTTTTGTATAATTGTCGAAATGCACAATTGCTAGAACGTAAATTAACCGAACGTGAAATTGAGCGAAATTTTATTAACTGAAACACAATAAACCGAATTTTAATTTCCTCAATACACAAATGAACCGGAAAATTAATAGAGGACTAAAAATTAACTGAAATCAAATTCAAAATTCACTAAATGCATAAATCTATAATTTATACGTTTTTGCCCCAGTAAATTTACTTTCAATCAATTGTGTTTATATTCGTTATATTGTAAATTTAGTTTTTTGTGTATTCGATCAATTTACATTAATTCAATTACGAATTTTGTCAATAGTAAATTGTATAAATTAGCAGCAAATAAGTTTTTTTCAACAATATTTTATCCCACACTTAATTATTAGAAATATAACCAGATTAATAAAAGAAATTATTACAAAAATATGCTTAATTATTAAAAACTTCGTGCGCTTTGATTTATATTAATTTGTGCGCGACCTTTTATTTATAGAGCTTTTTATTCAATCTAATAAAAAAATTATTACTATTTTCTTTTTAACAAAATAATACACTGTTTTTTTAAAAAATAATAATAAATAAAAGCAATATAAATTTTGAATTTGAATTTCTTTACATAAGGAATGTATCAAATGCACGATTTTACTTAATACAACAAGAGAAAAAATTTGTTAATGGAAAAAATGTTATAAAAAAAAAAAAATCTCATAATAATTAAATGTTTTTTTTAAAAAAAACCTCTTTTTTATCACTTTTAAATGTATGATGTATGAAACTTACAATTAATTAAATGATGTTTTATTATTAAATATATATTTATATAAAAAAATATGTTTAAATTTTAAAAATAAATACAAAAAAAAAAATTTAAAACTAAAAAAAAATATATTTTTTCTTTTAATTTTGTAAATTGTGTGTGTTTTGTGCTAACATTTAATTTTTAATTTAAATATTTTTTTTTTTTTAATATTGTTATTGAAAAATAAATAAATATTTATATTTTGTGTGTTTTTTTTATAGCAACTTGTTTGAATGAATTTGTTTGCTCGTTTTAAATAAATGTTGTTTTAATGTATTTTTGTTTTTTAAATAAATATTATGCTTATTTGAAATTAAAAACTATAATTTTATTATTAAAAAGTATATAATATAATCAAAAATATTAGTCAATGGCATTAAAATTTTTATATTTGGTTTTTTTTTTTTTTTTTAATTATTTTAAATTATTTATTATGTGTGTATGTTGTGTAGTTTATTTTTTGTTTTTTAAATATTATTTTATTATACATTTTTTTTTTTTTTTTGGTTTTTGGTTTTGCTAAATATAATTTTTATAAATATAACTCTTTCACAACTTTGTCATACTTTTCCGAATTTTTACCAAATAAAATATTTGTTTAATAAAGACCACATCCTCTTAAATTATTTGCAATAATAACATCAGTAACAGCATCAAAAACAAATTGAATGTTATTTGTATCTGTAGCACAAGTCATATGGCAGTAAATTTCTTTTGAGGTTGATTTATTTTTAGCTTCAAATTGAGCTTGTATATATGCAGCAGCTTCACCATATTCTTGTCCACCTGAAAAAAATTATAAAATACGATATTTATTATTTGTTGTTAGAAAAAATAAGTGTATAATTTTAATATTATGTGAAAAAAAAAATTAGAATTATAATATAAATTTGATTTTTTAAAATATTTATTACCTGTATATTCTGGAAAACAGATTGTCAATGGGCTTTTACGAATTTTCTCCTCAAACAAATCTTTTTTATTTAAAAATAAAATGATTGATGTATCAGTAAACCATTTATTATTGCAAATTGAATCAAACAGTTTTAGGGACTCTTGCATTCGGTTCTGAAATTTAAAAAAAAAAAAGAAAAACATTAAATAAAAGGATTTCAATTATCAGTTTGCAACCATATGATGACAAGAGTTTTTATAATTTTTAAATTATTTAAAATATTTACCGTAGTTTCATCTTCATGCAATACTTGGTCATATTCAGACATAGCTACACAAAATATAATCGCTGTAACATCTTCGAAACAATGTATCCATTTTTTACGTTCAGATCTTTGACCACCAACATCAAATAATCTTTAATAGAAAATATTTATTTTATTTTAATTACACAATTAATTATCAATACTGATTTGTTACTTACTTAAAATTAAGGTTTTTGAATGAAAAATGCACTTCAACGATACCAGTTGTTTTAACACGTGTCCGAAGAATATCTTGTTCAGTAGGTTGATAATCTTTTGCTCCTAATCGGTCCAAATCATCAAGGAAACTAAAATAAATTTATATATACATATACTCAATGTTTAATAAAATTTAATTATTTAATTATATACTAATCATTTATGTTATGTTTCGAAATAAAATAAAATATGCATTTTACAGTATTAATATTTCTATCGAACTGCATTTTGTTGAAAACTATCGATATAGCATGCTAATTGTACCATAAGTCTCAGAATAATAATAAGTAATTAAATCTAATTAATAATAAAATATATTTTTTTTTTGTCCCATTTTCGAATAAACTTCTTCCTTATTTAATATTGTTTTTGCATTTCTTATTGTTATTTATTATTACATCAATCATATCTGTTTAAAATTTGAAATTTGTAATATAATATACGTAGATAAATAGATAGGCTCCGCTGATTCATGGCGAATAATGAATGCAATTGAATATTTTTACATCATAACTGAAGAATATGATAAAAATGCGATTGGAATTAAATAATATTTTGCAAAAGTAAAAGCGACGCAATACTTTCAAGCAGGAGAGGAAAACCTAGATTTTTTAATATTATCATAACCAGCACGATAAAATGATACTTATAAATTATATATTTATTTTAAACAAATATTTACACATTAAATTCAATTTGTGCATTCTGTATTTAAATAAATTATTGATATTTAGTGACAATTTATATTTAATAATTAATAACCTAAAACTCTAAAAGAATATTCTGGTTTTTATATAAATTTGTAATACATATTGCATAATTTTAGGAGTAATTATATATATATATATATATATATAAAATAAATTCGAATTCGAAAGTCTTCGTCGATCACTATCATAAAAATTCAACTTGATTTCAATATGTTGCGAACCTAAGGCTAAGTACAGACTGACGCTCTGAACGTTTCTAAGAGCCTCTTCACACTAAAAGATTTTTCAGACGACTAGTATAAATTTATACTAGTCGTATAAAAATCGTCTGAAAAATCTTTTAGTGTGAAGAGGCTCTAAATCATTTAAATATAAATAAGCAGATTGGTAGCATATGGAAAGCTAATATAAATAAGCAGATTGATAACATATAATAAACATGCACTAAGGACTAAATCGTTGCACGGAGAGGCTCATAAACTGCAGATTGACCAACACTGTTTTATTATTTTATGAATGCCGAGAAAACACAAAAATAGCAAAAGAATTGCATGAATGAATGAATATATATATAAAGATACAGATAATAAATATGTAAGCGTTATTTCTTCTTCATAATGTTTATAACTATATATTTAATTTCATTTTAGTAGAAACTATATTATATAAAATATAACTATGTATATATTTAAATTATTTGTATGATTGAAGATTTATGCTTCGGTTACTATTAAATATGTAACGAATTAAATAATTTAAAGTTGCAAGAAGATTAAAGCGAGTATGACAAGATATTCTGACCATAATCGGTTTTAGGAATAACAAATGCTAATATACCTACTTATTTGGAAGAAAATTATATTTTAACACATTAACACTATTACCGATAATAAATCAAATTATATTTATATTATTCACATTATACTCATTTGTACTTAGCGAAGAAAAAAAGATGGAAACTTAATGTTATACAATTTCTATATTAATAGTTTAATCATATTCATATTAGTCAGTAATAATTAATGATATACAGATGGAAACTTAACAGTTTGGATTCATATAATTTTAACTGTAGGGTCTTCAAACTTGGACATTTCATAGCATAAATCTGCTAATCACCTTCTCGTTATTTTCGACATTACATAGCATAAATCAAAATATAACGGTGTGTAATCTTTTAAAAATATTGTCGAAAATTTCAAGTTTGTCTAAACTAAAATATCTCGGCAATCCTAGGTAAAATCACAAAGAGCATATGAAGTAATTTACTATGACTAACAGCTTTTTTCATTATAAGCATAGGTCTACTCTTTTTAATGATAAGAGTTTCCTGAAATTCTGAGTTCCTTTATTTCTTAGCATTATATATATACCCTGAACCAGCCAAGTTCATAAAATATATGTTCCATTGGTTAGATAATATTATGCTGTCGATATATTTAATTTGTCATGGTTGTTAATACTAAACAAATCCTTCATTTATAATATCATAACTCTTAAATTCTAAAACAAAATGAAAGGAATAAAATGTCATACTAAACTACCAACCAACCAACCATTTTTGTGACATTACCCATAACTGATAAGAGATGAAATTAAAATTTTATATTTTATACTCTAACAAATAATATTATCTCTATAAAACATAAAGATACAAAACTGAAAATCCACAGATACGATTTAGATTATCTTATATATATATACCATATTAGTAAGACAGTTTTGTACTTATACGTCTTTTAAATAACCAAAATTTATATCGATAGTGTAATTGTTTTGTGTACAATTTTAATTCTGTTATTTTAATCATCAAATCTTGATATGTATAATGATAATGACATCGTAAGCACGTAATTCTCAAATCCAATGGAAAAGTCTAATTGCTTTTATACTAATGTTTTGAATTGTCTTAGTATATTTTATATAACAGTTTTGTATTTATATGTTTACTATATATGAATGGATAGTATAATAATTATATGGTTACTTGAATGATGTGAAAATGGTAAATATACGATGGTGACAATAAAAGTAGTTTTTAATTAGTCATAAATATTATACACTTTCACTATTGGCAGAATAATTTTGTGTTACCAAATAAAAAATAATAATAATAAATATTATATAAAAAATTGTATTTTACAAATATACGTTAATATTTTGTTTAGCTCTTCTTTATTTTTTTACGAAATGTGCTAAATGTTGTACATATTTACATTGTCAAAATTTATTTTCTAAATTTATTCTATAACTAATTTCATTATTTTCACAATTAACATATTCGTAACAAAATAATTTAAAAAGAATTTAATTTGAAAAGGAAAAAAAAAACCAGGAAATACTATAAAGTTTGATTTCAAGGCTAATGTTTTGAAAATTGGAAAATTATTATGCTATCAAATAACCGATTCATATAATCAAAAATTTAATAAAATACAACTTTACCAAGAAGGATTAGTAAATATTCATACAGTAACATGAAGCCACCATTCATACAACTCAACCCACAGCCACGGTTGTTAAAACTTTATGATCAGAAAATGTAATTTGGAGGTTGTTTTAGAAATCATTATTACGGATGTGTGGTAACATCAGAAGATTTTAATAACAGCGTTAAGAGTAAGAAACTTAGATAATTCTAAACATTAAGATAAAACTCTATAAGACAATTACAGAATGTCAAGACACTTGTTTCAGATCAGTACTGTCATATGGATCGGAGTCATCGATAAATATCAGTGGTAAACAGCTCTTTTTTTTCGTTTAATTTATGATTCCGTAAACACTTTGAGCTGTATGAAGAGTACAGGGATACAGAGTTAAGCTTTCAAACATTTCGGTGGCTAAGTTATTTTGCTCGACGCATTCTAAAACCATCTTTTGCTAGAACAAACTTGAAGTGGAAGACTAATCTAAGCATTGACGGAACCAGGAGAGATCCTGCACAGGTCAGAAACCTTTACAGAATCTCTTTCTTCGTTCTTGTGTTTTCAGATAAAATTTGAAGCACTCCTTTTTTACAGATTCACACATTGGCATGTTTTCTGATCTTATGAAGGCATTTTGTCAATTTTTGAATAACGTCTGTTTTTATATATACATATATGTATTATATATATTAATATGTCTGTTCAAATAACTCTAAACTTTCAAACTAAATATTTGTCAAGTTTGTGTCAAAAGTTATTAAAAATAATTTAATTACTTATACAGGAAAAAGAGTAGTTTATTTTAAAGCAATAAATAATTTATCAGAATTGCAGAAACGAATTTGAAATAGATAAAAATATATTTAATGACCAAAAATTATTGCTATAAAATTTGCATGTAACTTTTAATTGCGAGAAAATCAAGTTTTTAATTGTTCAATTTTCTGATATTTCTGTTTGACATAAAATAACAGCCTTTTTTAAAAAAAAATATTAAAGAAAAACATTTCTGCAATAATCTTAATTAATTTTATGGTTAATCCTTACCACGATATAATAATTATATCGTGAGCCCTTAATACTTATTATATTTTATTGTAAACATCAATTAAATAAATGTTCTCCAAGAAACTGATATAATTGCGTTGATTTTTTTATTGTGTGCGACATTTTAGCGTTAAAGATGGCGTCGTTAGATAATTTTGAAGGATTTTTTCAACGATAACAATCCAAAATCAACTCTGTGCATGAAATTAAATAGCTCAAATTCTGCCATAAAAAATTCAAAATTCAATTCAATCCCGCACCAATATCGCAACTTAGTATAAGATGTTAAGTAAAATCGTTTCCATACACTCGTTTTATGAATTTACGAAAATTTTCCAAAAATTTCATCGAATACTTTTCTTTTTTAAAAAATTAACTAATTGAATAAATTATCTTTATAATATTAAATATTATAGTAAATTTCTAAGCTACATAATATCATGCAACATTATTTATACTAACTCTAAAATTCACTCAGTTTCACACAATTTTACTTAAAGTTAGAAAGAAAAACAACAATTTTTGTTTATAAACATAAATATTTTGTACATCAAATTAGTAAGTAATGTTCAATTTTTATGTTAGTTATTACTAAGTTGACGAGGAGGAATAGCTAAGCTAAGCCACTCTTGAATTTCATAAAAAATATATAAAGTTAACAAAAAAAAACTAATAACTATTTTTAGTTCAATTCGAATAACGACAGCTAAAAGGTCACAGTAAATTTAGTAAATAAATAAAAAATTTATAATAAAATTTATGTGGAAAATTGTAATTATCTGGAAAATAATTTTCATATCTTTTTAAATTTTTTTTTGTCCGTTAAATATATTTGAGTTATATATAGTTATAATTAAAGAAATTATTTATTTAAAAATTTGAAATTTGTGTTAATTCAAATTTAATTGTAGTTAAAAAAAAAATGTTTTGATTATTAAAATATTTTATTTTAAACAAAATTCATTTTTGTTATTTAGATTAAATTGAATAATTTTCATAAATTTGATTTTCATTTAAAAAACATAAATTATAAAATATGTAGTGCAATTATTTCAAATATAATTTTTCAATGTAAATAAATTAATTTTAGGTAATTAAATAAGAGAAACGAATTTGTTTATATAAATTTTGTTATAAAAATAGGCATTCCGTGACAGTTAAAATGTTTTCAAGTTTTTTTTTTTGATAATTATTAAATAGTTTTTAAAATTAATAAATATAATTTTTCTGAAAAATGCATGCAAAAGTATTAATAAGTTTTGGTTCATGGTTCATAATAATGTAGTGATGTTAGCGATTATATTGTTAAAAATATGTACCTAATTATTTCAAATGCATTTGCTGATCAATAGAGACAACGATGTTACCGAGTAATACAATTAATATAGTAACTTAGTAACGAAATTTTTTAACTGGAAAGAATCTTAAGATAATTGTGATACCTAATTACTAAAAGGCATCTAGTTTGTTTCCAAGAAAAAGAAATTAGAAAAGAAAAAAGAAATTAAAATTTCTTAGGAAAAGTTTTTATACAATAATTATTTTGGCTCTAATGAGTGTTACAGACTTAAATTATTATACAGAATAAAGTACCGAAAGACTGTCTTGCTACCTACAATTTATAATAAAATTATATTGGTACGATTTTATTTATATGCAAAAATGCTGGGTTTTGAAAGGTTTTGAAGAAGCTCCAAAATAAGATAATGAGATTAATATTAAGGTATTGTAGGTTGTAGGTATAAATCGTTTTCTATGATTCTAGAAAGATTGAAATAATAAAGCGTTAAATAAAGGATTTATTTTAAAATATTAGTATATTCGTGTTTAAAATTAAATGTAATTTGTTATCAAAATATTTAAGTATAGTAATTTAAATTACGGTAGAGATGTACTTATAGCAAATATTTAAGAAATGTAAATGATCTTAGAATTCAAAGAGTTAAATTAATTAGAATCCACAATAATATTTTGAATACAGGATTAATTATATAAAACTTAAATTAAATTCGAAAATATATTCATAATTTTAAAATGAAATTGAATACATATGCATAAACTTTTATGAGCTCACTTAACTAATGAATTGAAGATCTAGCAAACATGTATCAATTTACGCTTATCAAATTTATACGTTTTAACAAATAGCCTCAATCGCATATTAAACAATGATATTATTCACATTCCCCTATTTTGTAGCACTTGTATAGTCTGTTAATTGATTAATTTGGTCCCATTCCCATTGGAAATTGAAAGTATGGTTGAGTAATATTTAAAATAAGTTATCAAAATAAATTGAATTTGAGTTGTAAATTGTGTATGGCCAAAACTTTATATATGGAATTGTAAATGACTTTTCCACAAGAAATATTTACTTTTTTTAACAAAACTTCTTAATTGTTTTTATGTATATGTCAAAAAGTTTTGAAACATTTCGACATTTTAAAATTTGTTATATAGAATTTTAGCTAAAAAATTGTTATAGCTTTTTTTTTTTTAAAAAAAAATTACTTAACTTTTTCGCAAGGTTATACAAATTTATGTTTGAGTTTAAGGTGCGCCCTGTTTTTTTAACTTATTAACCATGAAAATTTACCACTTAATTAATTTTGAAAATATCTTCCTACACACGGTATTTTAGTATAGTTTGTCCGAATTTTCATCTCAAAATTACTTATGTAGTACATCGAGTACATCATATTAAAATGAGTTCCTTATCTTATTTTTGAAATTGAATAAACTTGAAATTATTTATACAAAGGCGAATCACGAGTTTTAAAGCGAATTTGTAATTGAAAAATTTGATTTAGAAAGATAATTTATTATTTCTAACAATAAGGACTAATTTTTGGAGCTAATTTTTAGAATAAACCATAATTTATTATGGCTACTTCTATTTAGAACTTAATTAATATAAAAAAAAATATTATTTACTATATTATATACTGATTTTTTATGCTTTTTTCATGTTACAAAATCATGTAGTGGTTTTTACAGGCTGGTATATTAGAGTTTTTTAAGGACTACTTTCGATATACAATATCTTAAAAATAGAATACTTTAGTGTCTATAATTAATTATTGAAATAGTTAGTTATATAGTTTGAAATAGGAATATTCGTTGTACCATTAATTTAGTATAATATAATTTCTAAATAACATTATATAAATATTGACATAAACCAAAACTTATAGTAATAAATCAGTTTTTACTTAATTTACATAATTCTATATACGATTCGGGCGTACAATTATTTGGATATTCAATTTTGACCCATTTTAGGTACACCTTCACAGTTTAAATATTTAAAAAAATAATTATAATATTTTTATGTAAATATTATTTTTTTTTTTAAAAAAAATTATATTTGAATGATTTCTTTTTTGTTTTTTTCTAAAGCCTATAATGTTATCATATAAATAGTAAACCTGTACATGAAAATACTATTATACGATATAGTAAACACCGGAAACTTAATATTTACTATAAATTGAATGAACAAAATAAAAAAAAAAAAAAAAACAACAATAAAATATTATTTAAAGTGCGCGTTTTTGTAAATATGAGTAGTTTTAAGAAAGGCGCAGCAGCCTTAATAAAAAAAACTCAATTTTCGACGGCTATACAAATACCATACGAAATACCACAATCAGATAAGAAAAAAAATCAAATTATAAATAATAAAATTAGGTAAAAATTTTAATTTAAAAGTTTCGTATTTACAGAATTATTAAAAAATTGTTTTTTTTTATAATTATAGTGATGATGTTGTTAAACCATATACTGATATACCAGGACCAAAAGGATTACCATTTATAGGAAATTCATGGAGATTTGCACCAATAATAGGTATAAATATTTAATTATATTAGTTAACATTATAAGTTATTCGTTATAATAATTATTTTATGATTGTTGCCTAGTTTGAAATAGATACCAAATCTTCAATTCCATGTGTTTAATGATTCCATATAAGTCTTGTTAATCATTTTAATTCCTGGTTTCTGAAATAACCAAAGTAAATCCATGGCTACCGCTTAGTCCACATGATTGTTGAAGTTATTGTTGAGAAAACTAATATTATTTTATAGGAAATTATACAAATTTTTAGATTAACAATTTGTAAATGTGATTTTTTATACAATTTCAATATAAATCAATTAAATCGCGATTAAAAAAATTAATAATTCTTTGCTGGCCATCAAGTTTTTAGTAGCTTAGTCACAATTTCATGAAGACAGATAGTAAAATGCATTAGAAAATTTTTGTATATCAATTTTGAAAAATTGAAATTAATTCACGAAAATTTAATGATTTGCAAATTCACAAGGAATTTAATCAAATTTATGGAGTATCCAAGCATAGCTAAAAGTATAATTAAATATAAAAGTAAATTCTAAAATTCTTGCAATTAAAACCTTTATAGTGTCTAAAAACGAAATATTTTATAATTCGTACATGTTTTGATAGTTCTATAGTCTGATGATTAATAGAACGTATATAAAACACAAATTTTATTTCTGAAATCGCTAAGGTGTGGAAAATTTTAAGACCTTGCGTTAATAACTAAAATATTAGTTTATTTGTTGAAATTTAAAATTAAATTAGTTATTTTTCTAACTAAAAAGCGAAAGTATTTTTTAAACTTTAAAAAATTTAGTACTCAATTTTAAATAAATTATAATTGTTTGTACCTAAATTAGGTAGAGATTGAAAAGAAAGCTAAATAATCGGATGGAAATGTTATATTGTAATTTAGAATTATGTAGACGTACATTATTATTATTTTATTACAAACGTTTTTCTTACATAATAAATTGTCTTAAAAGAAGTTACCAAAGTAAAATAATTTTATTTTCTTATTTGTAAATTGCTATTACAGATAAATATCAAAAGTAATTTTGTTTATATCTTTATTTGTTTGACATGAAAAAAAAAAATATAAAATGAACCGAAACTAACAAAAATCTTTTTAATTATTTAGACTGGTTAAAAAATTTCCCTTTCTGTTAGCATACTATCGCTAATAAATATCTCACACTATATAATTTTTAAGAGGATGATAACTAATTACATGTGTACTTTCATAGATTTATACAAAACCATAAAAAAAATTACGAAATACTAATAGAAAACATTTATGATTTGTATACAATATGTCATTTATTAATATGCATAAAAAATATATTTTATTATATATACAGGGTGAGCCTATAAGTCATAAAATTTCGTAATAGTTTTTTCTTATAACTTCTGAACTCTGAACCATATTAGAAAATGCAAAATTATTTTGTGATAAAATAGTCTATTTTAGAATGTCCGCAATAATGTTTCGAAATGTCAAAAATCTGCTCTTAATGATTTGGGTTGCCGAAATAATGTTGATTTAAGTATTTCTGGTTTGTTGGCATACACTGAATCATTAAGTTATCCCAAAATAATGAAATCATACTTCCCTTAAAAATTTTATTGTTAGTTTGACAGTATGAAATGTGAACTTAACCCATGGCCATACCAAAAACGAGTTTCAATTCACTGATGAGGAAGTTAAATTATTTATATAGTAAGTAACATAGTATATAATGATAGCTCTTGATGAATATGTGATATAGTTCCCAATTTCGCGGTATTGAGGTATTGAATTACGAAGTAAAATTCTGCGTTCTCCTGTATGTAAATTAATGGAAATACCAAGTTTATATTTTAAATTTGAAAAATTAAAATTTAATATAAAATTCGAATTTAACTTCTTCTGGGCCAACCCTGTATTTTCATATTTGTATTATAGTTTTTCTAATATTTATAGTATATATTATTATAAAAAGAACAAAATAATTCTTATAATATAAAAATATGTTTTACTTTAAAAGTGAAATGATTTTAAAATATGTTTTTTTATTTTATAGGCCAATATAAAATTAGTGAACTTGATAAAACTATGAATGAATTATATCAGACATATGGTAAAATTGTTAAAGTTGAAGGACTAATTGGTCATCCAGATTTATTATTTATATTTGATGGTGATGAAATCAGGAATGTATTTAAAAAAGAAGAAATTTCACCACATAGGTAAATATATTTTAATGTAATTGATTTCTAAAATATATGTTGACTTTACATTAAAATCTATATTGTAGTTAGATTTATCCTTTTTCGTATCTTAAGATATGTAATTTTGTTATTGGAAATTTTTTATCGTAAGTAATTATGGAACGATTACAATTTGATATAAAAAAGTCCTTTGATTGCAATGCGAAAAATTTTTTTTTAATTTTAAAAAAAAAAAATGTATTTTGTAAAATTCTAATATTTTTGAGAATCAGAAAAATATATTTTAGCTTTGCTTTTTTTAAAATTAAATCATTTGTCATGTAAAAATTTAAATTTTGATTCATCTTATTTGATTCCGCAATTACAATTTATTTTAAATTATTTGTAAAAATTACAACAACAAAATTTGATGACGTTCCAGAAAACAGGTGCATTTTTTCGACGACATCAACTCTTAAGAGGAATGGCCTCTTATTTTATACTTTGGCCAGCTAGTGATTTCGTTGAACAAATTGTATTTAGAGATAAAACTATAAGTAATATTGACATAAAACGTTTATGCCGATATGCAATATTTGGAAGTTTTATAATGGGAACAACAATGTATATGTGGGTAAAAGTGGCAAATGCAATGTGGCCTGGAAGATCTATTAAAATTGCGATATATAAAAGTATCACAGAACAAGTTGCCTACGATCCATTAATGATACCAACTATAATCTATACAATGGGACGTTGGGAAGGCAAATCAGCAGAAGAAGCTAATAATGAAGTGGTTGCTAAATTTTGGCCAACATGGAGAGTTGGTCTAATTTATTGGCCAATTGGTCAAACCATAAATTTTACCTTTGTTCCACTGCGTAATCAAGTGGTAGTTACTTCAATATTAAGTTTTTTTTGGACAATATTTGTATCATTCATGCAATCGCAACCATTAATTAACATGAAAAATATTATAAATTTTATAAAATTTAATTAATATACAAGAAATAATGTAAATTAAAATTATTTTAGTTACAGACATTTGCTATACGAAATAGTTGAGAAAAGAATTTTAACGGATTCTTAAACAAAGTGAATATATAATAAATTAAAATCAATTTTAATGCTAATCTTTTATTTACGGAAAATTGAAGAACATTATTTTTAATAGTCCAATGTGATATTTAAATAAATTTAGCCCAACATGGAGAATTGGTCGAATTTTGTGGGCAATTGGCCCAAACCATAAAGTTTTCTATTGTTCCACTACGTAAACAAGTGGTAGTTAGTTACTTCAAGATTAAGTTTCGTGCAATCTGAACCAGTAACTCATTTTGTTGTAGAAAAAAAAAAGTAAAATGAAATCAAAATAATTAAACTAATTAATTTATTCACATGCTACCAGTGAAACAAGTTAGTAAAGTAAAAAAAAAAAATGTAAATTTAAATTGTTAAATTAACTTATGACTGGTTTTCAGTCTTGTCTCACTAAGACAAGATTTCGTCTTAAAAAGATACGATCTTTTACAGTTGTGCCGACGTCAAAAACAAAGATTTTTATATTTTCTTCAGGAAAGACATGTCGTAGTAAAACGAGACTGAAAGCCTGCCATTAAATTGGCGAAACTATAAATACATAATAAAGTAATGAAATATTTTTGATGGTGCTCTTTTATTTGTTGAATAAAAAACTGCAAATTTAAGAAAATATAAATATGTTGGCATCTTTACAAATGGTCCAATTTCACGCACCCATGAAATAAATAAATTGGAGCTTGGTTAACGCAAAACGTCAAAACAATATGAATTTAGAATTTTTGTAGGTGTATTGGTCATTGTCTTTCTTAAAAACGGCTCTTATACAATACAATAATTTTCTAACTTGAATAAAGTATTACTGGAACCTTTGATTTTACCATTTTAGATAAACGGCTAAATGAGCTACATATTCTAATCGCGGCTATTATGTTTTCCGCTTTCTGATTTTTTTAAAACGAATAATAAATACAGTCACGTCAAGTAACATTTGATTGAAACGGATTTTTAGAAGAAGATAATTTATATATGTACCTAAATAAATTTAGGTACAACCTATTTTATAGCTTGTACTTGTACTATTTGTTGAATTTGTTGAATGTCATTTTAAGCTGAAATTAAACTGTTTGTTCTTCGCTTTTATAAAAAATATTTGTTACTCTTTAACTATTACTTTTTTATTAAATGAAATATTATTAAATTTTATATACCACCTAATTATAAAATAATCATTTATTTTGTTCCAGACCTTCAATGCCATCATTAAAACATTATAAAGCACAACTTCGAAAAAGTTATTTTGGAGATACAGCTGGACTTATTGGAGTGTAATTATTTATATATTTTAATAATAACAATATTATAATAACTAAAATATATATTAATATAAATATAGTCATGGTGAACAATGGGAAAAATTTCGTTCCGAAGTACAACAAATTCTGTTACAACCTTCAATGGCAAAAAAATATATTGCACCATTAAATGAAATTGCTGATGAATTTATGATTAGGTTTTTATATATACCATAATAAAATCAATAAAATTAATATTTATTTATATTTTGACATTATATAGAATACATGAAATGAAAAATGAAAAGAATGAACTTCCTGATGACTTTTTACATGAACTTTATAAATGGGCATTAGAATGTAAGCTAAAAGTTTTTCACTTTATTCGCTGCACTGTAATAGTAATAAATTATATATTATATTTTAAGCTGTTGGACGTGTAGCTTTAGATACTCGTTTAGGGTGTTTATCAAAAAATAGTACCGAAGAATCAAAAAATATTATTAAAGCAATAAATACATTCTTTTGGGCTGTACCAGAATTAGAATTACGAATGCCTATTTGGAGATTTTATCCAACAAAAGCATATAAAAGTTATATAAAAGCATTGGATAATTTCACTGAGTATGTAATATATAAATAAATTCATTTTAACTAATTATTCATTTTAACTAAACATTTAGAATTTGTATTAAACATATTAATAAAACAATGGAAAAAGCTGAAAATACTAAAGTACAAAAATCTGAAGCAGATATATCAATTGTTGAACGAATTGTACAAAAGACTAAAAGTCGAAAAATTGCAACTGTTTTAGGATTGGATTTGTTTTTAGTTGGTGTTGATACTGTAATTACTAAATAAATACATTATAAATAAAGATCTAAACAGAATCAAAGGTAGAACGACAATGCCTGTCAAATTTATAAAATATATAATGCCTGTCAAATTAGTTTAAACTCCTTAGTTCACAGAACAGAACTATTATTTTTGTCGGCATCCACATTGTCTTGTCTGTATTGTCGGTTTAATTTATTTCTAAATTACACCATAAAATTAGTATCATTCATAATTTTTTAAATACTAATTTATAAAATCTTTGCAAGAAAATTAATTGAATTGGCTACACAGACGATGTTGATGATAATTTCTTTAATTCACTTCGTTAATCCGCCAGCGTTTTGTAATGCAACAAATTGTCAGTACTAATAATTGTAGTATTATAATTATTTTTATTAACATGTGTGTATTGGATACTCAAATTTGTAGTTGTCATTCGTCGTTGTTTTTCTGATTCTGTTTAAACCTTTATGATAAATAATATTCGAACAATATATTTAATATTAAATTAATTAAATATTTTTAGACATCGGTTGCTGCCTCATCTACAATATATCAATTAAGTAAAAATCCTGATAAACAAGAAAAATTATTTCATGAATTAAAAATGATTTTTCCAAATACAAATGCAAATATTGATCAAAATGCATTAGAAAGAATGCCATTTTTACGTGCTTGTATTAAAGAAACTTTAAGGTTGTTATTAAATAATTAGAATTTTTCTATTAAAATAATATAATAAAAAAAAATATATTTTCCAATTTATAGAATGTACCCAGTTGTAATAGCTAATGGTAGAAATTTACAATCAGATACAATTATTAGTGGTTATCATGTACCACGAGGTGTAAGTATTCTCTACTGTTCAATTTTAGCATAATTTAATATTTTGAAATATTTTTCTAGACTCATGTAATATTTCCACATTTAGTAGTTAGCAATGATGCACAATATTTTCCAGAACCATTGAAATTTATACCAGAACGATGGATGAAAACAAATGATTCTAGTAAGTTTTAAATGATTACCATTGGTAAATTTCGTTGAAAAACTAGTAATAGAAAAATGTTTTACAACGCACATGACAGTAGCTTTGAGGAAAATTAGACCGGGTAATTTTTCGAGAAATGCTGGAATAGTTAAAAAGGTTTATTTCTATTTATTGACCGAATTGTAATATATTAGTACAAAACTATACGTAGATTTTTAATTATTAGTTGGTTTCATGCATTAAAAGTGGATCTATAGTTACACTCCTGAAACTTATAGTTATAAATTTAAATAATTTTTAATATAAATATTTTTTTAGATAAATCTTGTCCATATTCTGGTCAAAAAATTCATCCATTTGTCAGTTTACCATTTGGTTATGGTCGACGAATGTGTGTTGGTCGAAGATTTGCAGAAATAGAACTAAATACAATTCTGGCTAAAGTATTACATAAAAATAATAATTTTAGAATAATATATTTATGATTATTAAATATTTCTTTTGTTTTTTATAGATTTTTCGAAAATATAGAGTTGAATATAATTCTGGAGAACTAAAATACAAAGTAAATTCAACATATATTCCAGAATCCCCATTGAATTTTAAGTTAATTTTAAGAGAAAATTAAATATTATAAATTGTTATTTTACTAAAAAACAAAAACCGACAAAATAAAATAGCTTTAAATAATATTTTTTATTTTATTTTTTGTAAATTTATTAGTATAAAAACTTACTATTTAGCTGAATCATTTAGTTGGTATTCGTTGCTACGGGAAAAACATTCTTGTACACCAGAATCTTGCCATAGTCTTTTCATAGCTGCTAATAGTTCTTCTGAAAATGGTTCTGTATCGTGCATTCTCTGGCATACATCAAACACCATTTTGGCATCACTCTAAAATATTTTTTTATTTCATATAAATAGGAAATTTATAAATATATTAATTATTTTTAATTACCTCTCTTTCATTATTGCTATACTCAATACTCAAATTTGGCATGGCCCTAAGGATTGCAACTAAGGATTGTATAGTATTACTGTATACAACTGGTCTATATTGTTTAAAGTCCTCAGACGTAAACCCACTTTCGTGAATAATTCTAAATAATAAATAAATAGTATAAATAATGTGACAATAATAAATAAATATTAATAATAATTTTTTACTTCATTTGTTTGACTATGGTACTCTTTCCAGACTCCCCAGCACCTGGAAAAAAACAGTCGTTTAAAACAAGATGATAAAGAAAGTAAATTTAAAACTATATATTAAATAATTCAATATTAAATTTATATTTATATCAACTTTTTTAAAAAATGAACTTGCAATTTCCATAAAAAAAATTCTCAAGTCTTTTTCAATTCACTTTAGTTGTATTTAAAATCAATATTATGTAATCTTTTAACAACGAAATTATCAAAAATATAAGCTACTAGAATTAAATAGTAACGAATTACCGAATGAATGTGATTCTTAAAAACCTGTTGAATTATTCGATTTTACATTTGACACCTGTTGTAAACCCTATTGATTAAATCTATTTTTCCATTTCATTTAAATTAAGTCAGTTTTCACGAATTTCTTGGAAAGAATTAAACATTTCAAATTATTACCTCAAAAAAATATGTTAATTTGGTTTTTTGAGAGAAAATTATATTATGTACTTAAATATGTAAAATTTTTGTAAGTAAAGCTGTAAATAAATGAAAATTAATATTTGTAAATTTGTACCATAATTTTTGGTAAAACTAGTACAATTCCAATAAATATATAATAAAAGTGAAATAATGAATGAAGTTTAATTGCCTAGCACTTGAAGTATGTTAATATTTCAAAAAATTATATGTTATGTATAGAATTATTTTATTTTATGAAACATAAGTAAGGATTTGTAGAAAATCGAGCTTCTAATTATGTATTTGTATCAATAGTTTTGAATGTGTGTTTAGCAAAAAAAAATAATTATGGTCTAACGTCTTTTATTTCAAATACATTTTTAGAAAATATTCAGCTATACAAATCATAATGTATATGCAAAAACTGAGACGGAAAAGCGATAGAGCTAGTACTACTCTATTAATAGTAATAACAAACTCAATAATTAATGATATATTGATAGATTGTTACCCACAATTATAATGAAAGTTTCTGACAGTTACAATGAAACGGTTGGAATGTAAATATAATTTTATTCCAATCAAGAATGATTGTCATATTAGATATAAAATTATTTTTTTTGTAGCATATATAATTGTTAGTAATATTTAACATAAACAGGAGTTGTATTTATAATAATCATTTAAATATTTATTTAAGATCAAAACTTATGCTAAATAAAAATTGTTGATTTTGTATTATAATTTATTTGTTATTTATATTTTAAATGAAAAATTTGATATAATAGAAATTTACTAGATTTGTTTTAAAGTTAAATATATTGAGACGTTGTATTACTACTGAACCCACATAAAATCACATACTTTAAATTAAGTTCCATTGTTAATAGAACCCTTTTTAATCATTTCTATATTAAATATAATTATAAATCTAAGATCTAGCCCTTATTGTATTTATAATTTACACCAGATATAATTTTATGCTGGAGAAATTATTAAGATTGAATGAAATTTGAGTAGCACTATAATTATAAAATGTCTCTAGGGAGTTACAATACCACGTCCACGAATAAAAGGAATACAAATTGTAGTTTTACTTCCACGGGGGTATAAACTTAATAACACAATTATAACGTAGATAGATATATAAAATGTTGATAATATATTTGGTTCAATTCTGGCTTCGAGGATTCATTGATATATTGCATATTTAAAAAATGAAACAAAACTTTGAATTTTGAAAGTTCAAATTGTAAATCATATCATTTAATAGAAACTTGTTAAAACTAAGTCAACTTAAAAAATAATTATAAAAAGAAATTAAATATGAAAATTGCAATGCCACTGAGTTAAGATTTCATATAAATCTGAAGAAATAGTTAGATTCTGTTTATTCAGAATAATATTCTTTGTTTCCAAGAATTAAGAAAGAATCGAAATGTGTGTTTTTATTGCTGTAAAGATTAATAAATTATGATATATGATTCGTAACAAGAAGTTTCATTCATTACAAGCACATTTTATTTAAATTCCTCGAAAAACGGAAGCCATCATTCAAAACGAAAATATTTCTGATTATTTTCATATTATACTTGTTGATAGCGTTTGGTAATATAATTTAAAATGATTCTGATATGCGAAAATCACTAAATAGCTCATTTTTTTAAAAATTTAATTTATAATAAATAATTCAACAGTTACGAGATTTAAAATATATTTTTAATTAATTTAGAAAGAAGTATACTTAAAAATAATAGCTAAAGATTATATTGTTTATATTAGTAAAATAGCGACTTGCATTTCAAATATTGATTTATATATACGTAAATTCGGATTTATTTATTTTTCTATATAAGCGAAACTGAAATTTGGTTCTAAACATAATATTGAATATATTTTAAGATTCCAATTTCATTTTGCAAAGTGTTTAAAATATACATAAGTATTATAAATAAATTTGAGTTTACGTAAATTGGGATTATTAAACGCAAATATAATGTAAACATATTGATAAATTTTGGATTTTATTGAATTTAATGTTTTCAAATAAAATTAAAATAATATAGTATATATTATTGTGAATAATAAATTTGTAATTTTGATTTTGATTTCAATATCAATATCAATGAAAAGACGGAAAGGATTATATTTATTAAATAATTTAATAATAAATATAATCTGTATTTGTAAATTAAAACTGAATTCTGTCTATACTTAAGGATGTATATTACTATCTAAATGAGTTTTCAGTACAAATCCATCGGGGGCTTAATCTAAACGCAGCCTAAGAAAATAGAGTTATATTTCTAGATATTTTTGATACCAATATTTTTCAATAAATATTTTGTATCGTTAGCCTTTAGCAAGCAACTGATACGCGTAAAGTTCAGAAATTATTTCAAATCAAACTATAAAAAATATTAATATTAAATTGAGAAAAAATTG
Organism: Rhamphomyia laevipes; assembly: GCA_963920725.1. Taxonomy (NCBI): domain Eukaryota; kingdom Metazoa; phylum Arthropoda; class Insecta; order Diptera; family Empididae; genus Rhamphomyia; species Rhamphomyia laevipes. The sequence continues at coordinate 35,513,128 of OY987259.1, forward strand.
AATATTAAATAGAATTTCAGTAGCCAAATAAAAAATCAATTATAAATTATTTATTATAATATGATTTTTATATTCATATAAATATTCAATTTATTAATGAAAGATTATTAAAAAGAATTTTTTATAAATGTTTGCAGACCGGAAAATGGTTACGATGATTGACGATGAAATTTGCAAACTCTGATTTTAATTTATTAAATCCTAACCATCAGATTTAATGAATTTAAATAAAGCTGCAAGCTCGATCGATACATTTACAAACCAGAAAAAAGTTTTCAAGAACCCATCCAATGACTGAATTAAACTGATGGTTGACTGGACTGACCAGTTTTAGTTGCAAAATAACAAACTCATCAGACGAGTACAAAGACGGTTGTTAGGAACAGAACGAGGGCAAACTCATAGAATAGTTACGAACGGGATGAAGACAAGAGCTAAAGCTAAACAACATTGCTATATTATACAATTTTTAATATTTAAAAATAATGAACATATGGAATTCAATTTGGAATTATATTAAATTTTTATAATGCATCAGAATTAATTATTTACAGTCTGCAATATCAATTATATCTGGGTAACGAATGCTTTTTAATTAATTTACATTGTAATAAAAATGACATGTAAAATATATGTCAATGCAACAATTGTTGCTGAAAAGTGAAAATGAACTCATATTTCCCAATAACATCCCACACATCAAATTGATTTATATTATAACTTATCTGCGATAAGATGAAACAAATTATGGAATTATTTAAAAAAAAAAATTCCTTTACTTATTATATACTACTCTTAAATATACGTAAAACTTTTCATATTTATTTTATGCCACCCCTAATGATGGATGATAAATTTTACTACCCCAGGAAATTGTACAAAAATTTATTTATAATATACATATTTATTAAAATTATTTAAAATATTTTTCCTCAGATAATTATTATTCTCGTACTCACTAAACATATATGTAAACATATCAAATTATTTTTGTACTAAAAAGCTGAAACATATATTTTTAGATTTTGTTTAATGTAAATAAAACGATGTATGTATATAGATTTTTTGGTAATTTTTTTTTTGTTATGTTGTTTCGAAAAATAATGAATTTATTAAAATTTCTTATATGAAATTTTCATTTTAAATATTCTTGAGAATATAGAATTCAATATTTTTGTAAGTTTACTTTATTCATACAATATGGTAAAATTTATATTTTGCAATTGGAAATGTGTACAAAAAAGTTATGTACAATAATATCACAATTATTTTATATATATGTACATATATATATTAGTACTTATGTATAAAAATTTTAATCTCTTACCAAGCAACAATAATTTAATATCTTTTGCTGCTTGTATACCGTCTTCTTTGAGATTTCTCTCTATAAGTCGACTTCTGGCGGCTGCGGCCCTTTCCTCAGCAGACTGTGCGCAGCCCATTGTGCGTATTGCTTCTACACAAAACGTTTTGAAGGTCGTTGAAATCGGCCGTGAATGGCCGATAAAATGTCCGCAAAAAAAATATATAATTTATCTAATTTAGAAAAAAAAAAATCCTTTTTTTTTATATATTATATATAAAAAGGATTTTTCTGATCCAGAATAATTTTTGTTTTTTTAGCTAATTAATTTATAATAGTGTTTTTTTATTTATATATATATATATATATTTATATATATACAAAACTTTTTTATTTTTATTTCTATTTATTAGTCATCGATGATGGTTCCATATTTAGTTGTAAATTTGTTAAAACTTTTTAGTATATATATATTTATATATAGTAGATTTGTCGAAAGGATTTTTGAAATATTATATATTCCTCTATAATTATATGTACTTTATTAATAGATGAATAAATTTTTTATATATATGTATATATTTTTGATGAATCACAATTATTATCGATGGGGATTTACTGTCCTGCCAAAAAAAAACACAAAATTAACTATATACTTGTACAATATGAAATCACTTTGAATTTTTGTATGTTAATTAATTTTTGTTTAATTATATATATCGATTATAAATTATGTTTACTTATATTTATTATAGAATATTTAGAAACTTTTCTAACACATTTTGTGATACTAAATTATTTTATTTCACAGAAAATTACAATATTTTATGTATTAAAAATTAAATTTTTTATTTGTACACCGCCATTTATAAATTAATGTTGATTTTCTGAAGTCAGAAAAATAAATTATGTACAAAAGATTAGATTAGATTAAATTTTTTTTTTACTGCCGTTTTGGTGTTTTGTAACAGAACCAAAAATTTATAAATTAACGAAATATTTTTATGTGCTCCGCATTTATACACTAAAAAATAAACACATTTTTTTTTTATATATTTTTTGTAACTTTCAAATAATCATAATTATATATACAAGATTTAAATAAAACACAATTTATTTAATTTTTATATGACATTATTAAATATTTATAATTTCAAAAAATTCTATTTAAAATATTTGGTATTTATTCACAAAAATTGTTAAGAAAAATATTGCGGATCCGCCCTAAAAAATTTTCTTTTTAAAATACAGTACACAGAAAAATTGTATATATTTCTTTTTGGTATTTGGTTATAGGGATTCTCTTAATAATATTGGAAATTCAGATTGTGCTGACTAACATGCTTACATTTGTTATAAATTAAAAACAGAAAGCATAGTTTTTTTTTCATATATACATAAATATATATATATATTTATAATATAATAATAATTTCAGTTTTTGGAATTTAATATACAGAGTGATCCAGATAAATACTGATAGAAACTATTGAATATAAGATTATAATCATATTATGCTTCAACTAATGCTTCTCACGTCCCGAGTTAGCACATATTACAAATTTCATATCTGTGTATTTTGATGAAACTATACAAAGTTCTGTCATAGTCATAACTTATAAGAGATCTATGGAATTTATATTTAAATTTTTAAACTGTTTTGGCATATTAACTATTATATTAGTACCTACTAGCAGTATAAAAATCAAATGTGACTAGACAGCTTTGATCCTTTGATTTCAAGACATTTATGTTTAGAATTTATATTTATTTGGTATACTTATATAATTCAGGTTTTTTAAACTATATTTTACTTAAAAATGTATACTTCTTTGCACAAAATAACAAAAAAATGAATACATTTTGTACAAATTTGAACAAGATAATAATGATTTCAAAATTGTTTTTTTTTATACATATACATATATCTAAAGTATTGTCAGTCAATTATTCTCAGATCATAATTTGGATATTAATATGGAAATTATTGTACTTGGTGTCCTTATTTTTGAAGATCTTTATAATCTTAATATGCAAAACATTATTTAAATTTTTGTGTAAGAATCATTTTTATCAGCAACTTTATATGGAACACTCTATAAATTTTTAGTACTTTATGGAAGAATATAAACATGGTACATATATTTATGAATATTCCAAATTCCAATTGATTCACATACATATATATATTGTGCGTATTAAATTATAAATTTCCATTTACTACAATTTCTCCATATGCGCTCTAAATTGGGGAATTATTTAAAGAACTTGCGCACTCCACATAATTTCAATCTTCTAAATTGAGACATTATGTAAGGTCATTACATATCATTCAACATTTTTATATTTAACATTAATAAAAAAAAATATAAAATAAAATAAAGTAATATTTTTAATTCTTATTCAAAAATTAATTTATATATGAAAATATATTTATATAAATACAAACGCAGACGTTGGTACTAAAGAATTTTAATAAATAGATACTAATACATATTCTCAATCGAAAACGATTTTATATGTTAAAAGTGCTAATCTAAAATAAAAATAAAAGCATTATTCATAAAATGAGAGGTTCATTTAATTTTAACAACAATATATATAAGAAAAGAAATTTATGTGTTTAATATATTTCTCCAACAAGTTGCACATCTTTAATTGGAGGAACATATTTAAATCGTTTTTTTTTTTTTTTGTAAAGAAGAAGACCGATAGTGTAATCAGCACCCTTTAGAAAATTTTAGCTTAAGAGTTATAATTGTACAAGTAGAAATTCCATTCCAAAATTCTATACACACTTGTAAAATAAAACAAATTACAAACTTTGTTTTAATCTTTAAACAAAAACTAAACAATAATTTTGAATAATTGTTGATATTGCTGTTTTTCCAAAGCCAATGGATATTTGTATATTATAGTATCCAAATATCCTGGTATATGATTAATGTTAATGTAAAAAATTATGTGCTGCATATTTTTAAATATAACAGCAAAGATTATTTTTTTTCACTAGGGCAAACATTATTTTTTTAAATTTTACATTCATATTAAATAAAATAATGAAAATAAAGAGAAAAACGAAAAAAAAAACATATTTAGTTGTAAGGAGGTTTCAATTTGCCTGTTCGCCTTGTTATGAAATTGAATATGTACAACGTCACTCTACAATTAAAAATATCTATAGTTGTTCCTACTAGATTTTGGTTCCCGAAATCGTTGTCATTTTAAAACTGTTCTAACTCTAAATGTATTTGTAAGAAGTGTCCGGGTTCAAGATTGGTTCAAATCTCAAATATTTATAACAATATTTTTTTTTAATATTTTTTTTATGTTTTAAAAATTATTGAGTTTTTTGCTTTTATGTAAGCTTCCCTCCTTCGTAATATCAGTCGTTTAATCAACTCTTAATAAATCAGTTGATTATTATTAAAATTAGTTAATTATTCATTCTTGAATTTGATATGAATGATCAACAATTGCATTAATAAGTATTTGCAAAATTTCGTTTTATTTTATATACATAAATTTATTTTGATATAATCCCAGATTTATATGCAATGAAATTTACTGATTCGTTATCTTATTTTTAAGCATTGATAGACTTATCAAAAAATAACAAATAATAGACCCAATGAGTTCAGTTTTAGGAGTAAGTAAGAAGTTTTTTTTTTTTGTTTATTGTTTGAATTTGATATTTGATAATTGAGAATGGGTTATAAGCTTATAAATTTCGTGTTTTTTTTTGTACCAAAATGAATAAAATTCCAAAGCATGCGCAAAATTAATTATATAAAAATTAATTTCTCCGATTAACAAGTACCACAAGTTAAAATATTTTTGAATTAAAAAAATCAGAATTTCTTTTTATAGTTTTTGTTTTACAAAAAGTATTTAGTTTTTTGTTATTATATATATATATATATATACTTATATTTGACACTATATATATATATATATATATATATTATATTTATATACATATTTTTTAAAAAAATGTTGTGTTGTCATACATTCAACAATATTTCCCAAAAAATTATTTACATATTACAGGGTAACATGCAAAAACATGATAATCTAAAGGGGTTTTTGTTACTCTGATTCTGAGCAAAAATTTTACTAATTTTCTTTAATTAATTTTATCCATATTTTTCGTTAAACTTCAATTATTTCGTTTAACATATGTTTCTTTATATTGGTACGTAGAGTGTTAACGCGTTTTTGAAAATTTAAATTCTTTAACTAAATTTCACCTTAGTTGCATTGGTTTCATAAGAGCTAATCGCTAATTATTAAAAAGAACATATATATATAGTAACAAAAAATAATAAAACACAATTTAAATAATCTAAAACGTCGAAATTAAAGATTTCGATAAAAGTGCCAAAAACGTTTATGCTGATGCCAGAATGTTATTCATTAACGCAGAAGTTGATTAATTTTTAACTTTTCAAATACTATTCGAAGTGCAAGTAAAATTTTTAACAATTTTAAATGGTTTTGGAAGCTGACTCGAAATTTCGATTCTTGAGAATCAGATAGAATAACGATATTCTTTTAATAATTAACATTTTGCAAAAGAAAAATTCGTATACAATTGGCAATTTTGTTCAAAGTTTGATGCATTTGTTTACCGATTACGATATTAGAGTGAAAGTGTACGCCTCATAATCTGTTATATTATAGGAATATCCTAAATACAATATAACTAAAATGCAGTAAATACAATATAACTAAAATCGAACATTTATATTTTTTGCCCTCCATTTTTTTCGGGTACTAAAGTGGTACTTTTCTTCCTAGGAGTAGGAACTAACTAAAGTATCACTTTAATTCGCGCTTAGGGGTTAAATTAAAAATATTTCATATTTGAAGTATAATTTAAAATTTTAATATATTTTATTGAGATGTTTTATTGAATTTAAGCAGCCATTGACAAAAGGTGGTAAAGTAGCACTATTAGATTATTTAATATTATATTATACTAGGTATAACAAATAAATGAATTATTTTTAAATCCACCCTAAAAAATACAACTTGTAATATTATTAATTATTATATACATTTGATAATTAATTAAATTTTGACTTTGATATCTATTAATAAGAAAGGTTATATTATTATTCACACAGTACACGTATTATTGAAACCACTTAAATGCACAAATTTATTTTAAATTAAGTAAGTTAATCATATTATATTATTTATAATATGATATATTGGTTAAAAATATGTCGCATGTTCAAAATATTTAATACTATATATATCCCAAAATTTGTAATAAGTTTTGCCACAAATTTAATGAAATATTTTATAAATTAGAAACAATACATGACACTTGTTTATAAAATAGACTTGAAAATAATTGATATCGGTTGGTTTTGTGAAATATTATGATATACATTTACTAGATAAATTTATAGTCACTGCTACAAGAACAACCATTAGATTTTTAATAAAAATATAGTTGTTTGTGGAATATAGACTGACTATATAGAGAGAAATCCCAGCGAAACTAAAATTGATAATTAAATTTTTATTACTAAAAAATTTCTATCAAAAGAAATATCAATTTATAGAACTTAATTTCCGACTGTTTCAGTAACTTTCAGATGGAATATTTATATATATATATATTAAAATGATACATTATCAAGTTTAATTTTTTGAGCGTCAATAATAAATATATGTCTCTTTATGGTGTCCTTTTTATTGCGTTCATATTAATCGTATAGAGTCAATTCAGAAAAGATTTATTAGGTTCGCTTTAAGAGGTCTTCCCTGGGTTGACTCTAATAATTTACCGTCATATATGTGTAGATTAAATTTGCTGAATCTAAATAGTTTATCTGTAAGGAGATCAGTGGCGAAAGCAGTCTTCGTGTTTAAATTGTTAACGTTCGAAATTGATTCGTCCGACCTGCTAAGTCTACTTAATATTAATGTTCCAATTAGATGTACTCGTCAACATCGGTTCCTTAATACAAATTTTGGTAGAACTAATTATAATGTGTTATCTGGTCTAAAGAGTCTAATGTCCGAATTTAATTGTTATAATGAGTATGTAAATTTCAATATGTCAGCTAATTCTGTCCAAAGAATATTGCTTAATATACCTCAGTCATAATTATTCTTTATTTCTTTCTTTATTTGTTTTTTATTTCTTTTGCTGTTTTTATTAGTTAAATAAGTTTAATTTTTATAATTTTAATTTTAATTTTTTTTTTTATTTTTTATTATTTAAATGGTTTTTTTATTTTTTTCATTTTTATTGTTATTTAGTACATATTGTAGTTATTTATAAATTATATCTTAGTCTAAGAAAGTGTATATGCTTTGATGACAAACAAATAAATAAATAAATAAATTATAATTGCCCCGGTAGATATAGGTTATAAATAAAGGTACAAATTGTTTTTAAGGTTTTTTGTTTTAAGTTTTTTATTATGAATTAAATAAATTAAAATTAATATTACAAACAATGTAAGTGGAAACTTATGCTTGAAGTAATTTTTCAAAAAATTACCGCAAAATTAAATTATGTATATTATAGGTTATATATAAGGTTGGAAAATTATATATAAAAATGTCTCTCGATCATTATTTTTAAATTGTTTTAAGAATATATTTTAAACAAAAATATTAGATATAAAAACGCTTATATACTTAGGTGCCCAAATAAATGTAGTACCTACCAAAGAATAAATTTCGATGAATTACTTATTTATAAAAGAAGAACAATTTAATGACGGTAACATAAAATGGAGAAAATTTAACAAATCCAAAATATGTTTTAAAATATCGGCTACAGCAATTTTATAACCAATTTATAAATTCATATATATTAGCAATAACATTTTAAATATAAATTTTCATCTGTATTTTTTATAACTGATAAATTATTATAATGCAAAAATACATTTCTCGGTCATAATAGTTTAGTTGACACTAAAAATATAAATATAAAATAAAACTAATGTATATAGATTTTTATAAAGTAATTAAATTTGACTTTGACTCACATCATAAATTCAATAAATAAAACAAACATTTTACTTACCTAGAAGAAGTAATTTAATATCCTTAGCTGCCTGAATGCCATCCTCTTTTAGGTTTTTTTCAATTAACTTTGAACGTGCAATTGCTTCTCTTTCCTCAGCTGAAGTTGTGCAGCCCATTTTAGTATTTTTTTATTTTATGTTTATAATTATTTTCAGAATAATGTTTTTATATAGAACTTTTTTTGCAGTTTTTAATCACTTCTTATAAAATGCCGATATTATTATATTGCTTAATTAGAAAGTTTTAATTAAATAGTAAATTTATACATACATAGTACGGTAAATATATTTTTTTGTGTAAGTACTTATGTAACTAACTAGCTAATCCACCTAAAATAATGCAATAAACATATGCACTTTTAAGGTAATTATTAAACAATAATTAAACCTACCAATAAGACAATTATTTATCCAATAAGATTTACTATAAAAAAGAAGTTTGGCATTTATATACATATATATATAAAATATATTTATATATATATAATATATAGATATATATAAATATATTAAATATATAAATTTGCAAGTAAATAATGAATTTAATTTAGACTTAATTAATTAAATTACCAGAAATATGTAATAACACATATTAATATGTAATTTATTGCAATTTTTAAATGGTTTTGGTTAATTTGTATAAGTGAACTAAGTATGCCTCCTTCCTAAACCAAATACTTTTTATATTGTTTCTAGTTAAATATATTAATACAATAATTATAAATACGAAATTGTAAACACAATTTTGGTACGAAAAAAAATTAAATTACTTTGATAAAATTACTTAGGTTTATTTTATTTTAATGAAAAACGACTATATAAATCCCGCCCGATGATTTACTTTTACCTTTTCTTTTTCCTAACCCTTTTAAATTTTATTGATTTCTATTTCCACAAATTTTAGCTGTGAAACGCAATGACATAAAAGCACCGAAACCACAAATATATTAGTAGCATATCCCTTTAGAAAAAATAAATGCTAGAGGCTTGAATTGTATTATCGAAGTAAAATATTGAAATAATTATTGTGAATATATTTGTTTTAAATATTAAAAAATTGGAAGTAAATTTTTTTTGGAATATATTATTTTTCTAAAATGGAGAGTTCAAAATTCTGGTCACTTCAAGCCATTTGAATAGTCATATTTTGAATAGATAAAATATAAATATACACTAAAAGCAGGCAAAGAAACTGTAGCTGTTATTTTATTTTATCGTCGGATAATTTAATTATGCCAAAATTTACACTTTTTTTTCATTTTTTGTTATTATGGCGGCATTTCGATTCAATATACAAAACAGTACTACAATACCGGCAACAATCTAATCGTGGTTGCTTAAAGTTTAAACTTATAAGTTCATCAGAAAATTAATGCCTTTATTATAATAACTATCTTGAAACATGAAATGTGAAAATTTAAAATATATTTAAACCCTTAAAAAAACTAAAAATCATAAATATTTTTAAATTCAAATTAAATTGAAAAAGAAAAATAACTAAAACTGCAAGTAAAAATTACTTAATGTAAATCTTAATTAAAGTTTAAATAATTGTAATTGTAATAAATATATATAAAAAAATATCCATCTTCACCAAGATTCGAAATTACATCATCTCTCGATCGAGAAAGGAAAACTATATATAGTTTACAATAGCAACGTTTTATTCGGTACACAAATAAGTGTTAATTGAATTTTTGGAAGATTATGTACAGAATTGCTGTTAATATTAACTGGAAAAATGATGGTATGATGTTGATGCTACTCAATTTTTAAAAGCAATACAAATGCAAAATCATTTGTCAGAATGTAATTTAAAAATTGGTTGCATAAATTATAATTATTTTCAAAATAATTATTACATTTACATTTATGGACAATCAATATATACATATTTATAATATACATTTATTTATGTTATGGACAATCAATATATGAAGAGAATTAACGCTAAAGCATATTATTTATTCAATGCTAATTCTTTGCAGTATACAATTCTGCTGTTACTAAACGGTGTAGTCGTGTAGTTCTCCAGTAATCAAAAATAGATTGATCCGTCCCGATCATTACGTTTGCATTCGTTTCCCCATAATACTTTTTCACATTTTCATACTTTGACATTGACACGATTTGACACATTTTGTTGCGGAAACTGTCACCACTTGACTGTTTCGGTTTCATTTATCATTTCAGTTCAGTTCGGTTTCTTGGTGGCTTTGTTGTTATTTTCAATTACTTTCTTTATAATAATGCGAATTGCAAGTAGTGTATTTTACTTATTGTTCTATTGGAAATTAGTATTATAATCACTAATTAAATATAAAGTAAAAGGGTAAATAATTAATAATTGTAAGTATAATAATAGTATAAACTAATTATCACATTCACATCCTCCCCTTTTTTATTTCATAATAAAGAAATATATATATGAAATTAATTTATATTAAAACAAGATTGTTTTTCCAAATTTTATAGTGAAATTGAAAACATTTTCTAAATTAAAATTCGAAAAAGTAGAGGAAAGATGACTCTACTTAAAAATAACATTGATTTAGAATGTTATCTAGTTACAAAACATTCATGGAAGGGAAAATATAAAAGAATTTTTTCCATTGGATGTTATGGAATTTCTACATATAATCCAGATAAATTTGATTTAACAAATAGATGGGCATATTCTGATGTCGTTGCAGCAGTACCCAACAAGGTTTCCAGCGTAATGCAGAATAAATTAATAAATTCAATATTTTACTTGATAAGCTTACTATTTTTTTTTATCATCACCAGATACCAAATGAATTTCAACTTACAATAAAGAAAGATCGAAAATTAGAAACAATAAAATTATCATCAGAATATCGCAATGATATATTGAGCTCCATTTTGAAAAATTACAAAGAATTTGCTGATAAGCCGAAAAGTGTTGAAGTAAATAATAATTAAATTTATCTTTTCTTTTAAATTAATATATTTTTACATATTATTTCTACAATCTGTAGAGATTTCAAGCTTATAAATTTCACTGGTCTGGAATAAGTTTGCCAACAGTTTTAGAAGTGACTCCTTGTTCTTTGGATCAGTTAGATCCAACTTCGAATGAAATTCTAGCTAGTTACATGTATAAAGATATTGAAGGTATAATAGGTAAGAAACGTCACGAGTATTTATTGTTGTTGTTACAATGACAAAATTACTATTGGAATTATTTTTGGAATTTTTGTTTGTCTTTTATTATTTAAGCAGGTATAGCAGACTATGAAGGGGGAATTGTTATGGCATGTGGTGGATTTAGTCGTTTACATTTATTTAAAGCACTAAATCATCACGAAATTGTTCAAAGCATTACACATAAAGCTGCTCAGTTTTTGTCAATTGATATTAAAATACTTAAAAGTCAAATAACTTTAGATCAATTTGAACGACAGCGTTTTGGAAAATATTGGTAATTAAGAGTAAATAAATTTTATAATACAATATAAAATTAGTTGAATTGTTTATTTTTTTTAGTGGTGATGAATATCAAACTTCAACAACTGAGTTTACTGTACAAAAAATTACCAGTCGGCATCCAGAACCTGTAAAACGTCTACTTTGCCTTACAGAAACAACTATTTTAGAAAGAGATCCACAAACTTATAGTGTATGTACCCTCCGCCCCTTAATTGATATTTACGCCTTAGTTCGTGATAAAGACAACATACAAAAATTTCATATTGAATATAAAAATGGAGTAGTGAGAAAATACATAACAAATGATCGGTAATATTTTGAAGATTTTGGAATATACTTCAATATTAGAATTTAAATATATAAAAATCTGTATTTTCAGCGACTCCTTATTGGCTACAATTTTAGATGCTGTACGATCAAGTGGAAATCAAGATATTCATGTACGAATAACAAGTACACCACGTGGTAAACGTATTGTACCGCTAGCACATACTGTCGATGAAGAAAGTGAAGCCAATCTTATGCGATTAGTTATTAATAATTTTCAAAATCAAACCAAACGAGGTGAAATATTAGAAAGGTTTAATGCGAATATTTCTTATAGTGGATTAAAATATAGTGTTACACAAGATGTATGTATTTTTATATTTATAACTATCAATATTTTATTTCAATATTATAATTTTGTGTAGAGTCTTTTTGCTGAAAACAAGGAGAAACTTATTTTGAGTACATTACAAGCTTTATCACAGAAAGAAGTCGATAATCCTACAGCACAATTATCAAATTTGGAATTGGAAGCAACTTTTCATTGTTTAAGACGTCTGTTGGCTACAAAAGTTGGATATGCTGCTTTTACTAATTTACCAGGGTAACTGAAATGATTTGCTCTATTCTATGTGTAAATAAAATCATATATTTTATATAGATTTCGAGAAATAATTGGAATAAAAGTTGTAAGATCATTAGAGAGAAATGATTTGGCTGTGACTTATGCCGCAATTGATATGATAAATACTCTATTACATTCAATTAATGCTGATCATGATTTAAAACAGGAACAACTTAACAAATCGTCTATTTTATCATCACAATCATTTTTAGAAACATTATTAAACATGTGGACTAATCATGTGGTATACTAATTAAATTAAATTATATATATTTTCAATCAAATTTTTAAAATTATTTACACAATTTTATTTTTTATTTTTTAGAATCATGGTACTGGTGCACTTGTACTTTCGGCAATGTTAGATTTTTTAACATTTGCATTGTGTGTACCTTATAGTGAAACAACTGACGGAAAACAATTTGATATTCTTCTAGGAATGATTGCTGATCGTGGTAGATGTCTTTATAAATTATTTCAACATCCATCATTGGCAATTGTAAAAGGAGCTGGTTTAGTTTTAAGAGCAATAATTGAAGAAGGTGAAACCGAAGTAACAAAACAAATGCAATCGTTAGCATTAGACGAAGCTGCTCTGTGTCGTCACTTGTTAGTCTCTTTATATACACCATCTAATGATCCAACTTTAACTATACATCGTCAACTGTCACGACATTTAATTGGGCTTTGGATAACTGATAATATCGAAGCAATGGAATTATTAAAACGAATATTTGTAATATATTTCTATTTTATTTATAATATTTATGTGATTATTACCTTTTTTTAATTTAGCCTGCCGGCCTATTAATGTTTTTAGAAAGTAAAGATGTTGAAGATTATGATGTTGACGAGGATAAACTTAATTTTCGTGATAATTTAAAATTTGCTATTCAACATTCCACTAAAAATAAAATGAACGTTATTGGCAAACGTTTGGAGGTAATTATAATATTAAATCACTTAAAACTTAAAGTATAATATTTTCAACAAAAGCTAACGCAATTTAAGAAAAGTAGGTATGTTGAAATGGTAATATGAATCAGCCTTACAAAATTACTGTTAAAGATTCAATTATTTTCTTCAAAAAAAAAAATTTTTTTTTTGTTTAATATTTTATGAATCAATTTCATTAATTTGTATTCGGTATCGGTAAATTAGGGTTAAGTTTCTGTCAGTTGGACATTGTCCGTCCTTTGGTCAATTTTACATTAGCTAAATTTACTTTCGGTCAATTGTTTCGATTTCCATTAGGTATCCACTATTTTTATATGAATATATTCTATTTATTTATTTTTAAAATTAATTATTTTTCAAGGATATTAAGCATTGGGGGTTAAAACTTATTGATTATCAGGAAAATATAAAAGAAGCAATAAAAAATAGGCCTGTAGTTCTCAGAAATAGAAGACAAAAGAAAAAAGAAACAGATGATATAATAAACTTGCCTTATTTTTTCTACAATTTTAACAAAGATCACAGTTTACCAAATTTAATCTGGAATCATAAGGTTCAAAATTATTATTTATAATCATATTAATAAATAATTTTAAAATGTTATATAAAATTTTTTTTTTTTACTTAAGACAAGGGAAGAATTGAAAATGTGCTTGGAAAATGAACTAAGACAATTTATGGCGGATCGGGAATTAGCTGGAATAACGATTGTTGCATGGAACTATCAAGAATTTGAAGTTCAATATCAAGTAAGATTCAAAATTTAAATAATTTATAAATACATATTTAAACATACTTTAAATATATAGTGTTTAGCTGATGAAATTAAAATTGGTGACTATTATGTAAGATTAATTTTGGAAAAAGATGATTGGCCACAAAATTTAGTTAAAGATCCGTAAGCACATATCATAGTTAAAATTATCAATGTAACATTTATTTAAATTATGTTTAATTTATTTTAGTATTGAATTGTTTAATGCTCTGTATAGACGTGTCTTATGTCGAAATCGTATTAATGATGATCAATTGACAGTAACATCTTTACAAGCTCTGGGAAAAGTTTATAAACGATATCATGAAGATATCGGTAAATTTAGTGACATGTCATACATTCTTCAATTATTAGATCGGGTAAAATTTAGAATCCCATGAAATAAATTTTGATAATTTTCTATTTTATTTACAGGCTTTATCGCCGTCATTGAGAGATGCTCTTATTGGTTTTATTAATTGCTTAGTACTAGAAAAATCAAATTGCCGTCCATTTGTTGATTCTGTACAATGTTTAGTTGATCTAATAACACTTGCCCATTTGCATAAGGGTAGAGCAATACCAAATACTAAAACAAATGTAATCGAAGCTGGTCCAAATATGGAAAACTATGAAGAAAAAGATTGGTATTATAATATAGAAAAAGATAGTGGTAAACCAGAACGTCAAGGACCTGTAACATATACAGAAGTATTTGATTTTTTTAAGAAATTATTATGTTCATGTTCATTAATTTAATATAACACAATTTATTTAAATTTTCAAGATAAAAGAACTTTGGCATAAAAATGTGATAAATCCAAAAACAAGATGCTGGGCAGTTGGTATGGACGGCTGGAGATCTTTACAACAAATACCTCAACTTAAATGGTGTTTAATGGCTAAAGGAACACCTATTTATAACGAATCTGAATTAGCATCTCATATTCTTGATATTTTAATTAAATGTACTAGTTACTTTCCAAGTCGTACACAAAATGGTACCGCAATTTTAATACCAGGTCCAAAATTATCAAGAAAGTTATCGGAATTTATTTTACTGCCTCATATTGTACAAGTATGTTTAACTCATGACCCGGGACTATTAGAACGCGTTGCTACACTATTATCTCAAATTATGGAAGATAATCAGGAAATGCCGAAAGTGTATTTGACAGGAGTTTTTTATTTTATGCTAATGTATACGGGTAGCAATATTTTACCTATAACTAAATTCTTAAAAATGACACATATGAAACAGGGATTCCGCAGTGAAGAAGTATATAAAATAATATATTATAGCTTTAATATAAAACTTATAAATTAATTGATTTGTAGAGCTCCGAATCAGGTATTATGCATCGCAGCATATTAGGGCATTTATTACCAGAAGCAATGGTTTGTTTTCTAGAAAATTATACAGCCGAAAAATTTGCAGAAATTTTCTTGGGAGAATTTGATACACCTGAAGTAATATGGAATTCAGAAATGAGAAGATTATTAATTGAAAAAATATCAGCTCATATTGCCGATTTTACACCAAGGCTAAGAGGTCATACAATGGCCAGGTATGTATTTTATATTGACATTAATTGATAATTACATCTAATTTAAATTACTTATTTAAAGATATCCATATCTAGCGATACCAGCAATTAGTTACCCACAATTAGAAAATGAATTATTTTGTCATATTTACTATTTACGTCATTTATGTGATACGCAAAAATTTCCAAACTGGCCTATTTCTGATCCAGTTCAGCTATTAAAGCATACATTAGAAGCTTGGCGCAAAGAAGTTGATAAGAAACCACCGTCTATGACAATAAACGAAGCATATGAAGATTTGGGAATTGATTTAACTAAAAATTCTAAACCAGATGAATCAACAATCCGAAAGAGTTATTATAGGCTGGCGCAAATTTATCATCCAGATAAAAATCCAAATGGTCGGGTGAGTAGTTAACTTTAAGATTCAGATAATATTCGTTATACTAAGTTAAATAAATTTTCACATTTCACTTATATTATTTCAATTTGAATACATCTAAATCAGATCGGATAAAAATTAGATAAATCTTAAAATTTCAAATTAGCAAGTTGTTAATTTACATTCTGTGCATTCAGAAAATTTCAATTTTAATCAATTTTGTTTTACAGTTTACTTCTTGTAAACATTTCAAAAATCTAAATAAAAAAAAATTCAAAATTTTATTTGTAGTTATTTTGTTAAGCATGAAATTTATTATTTTTGGTTATTCACTATCCCGGTGAAAACTAAATTATTATTTTTTATATTTCTTAGGAAATGTTTGAAAAAGTAAATCAAGCTTACGAGTTTCTTTGTTCCCGATCTAGCTGGAATAGTGGCGGTCCAGATCCTTCAAATATTGTATTAATTTTACAAACTCAAAGTATTTTGTTCGAAAGATACTCAGAAGGTAAAACAAGCTATTAAAAATTAAATATATATTTTCGAATAAAAAATATAAAATATGATTATATTTTTTTTTTTTAAGTTTTGCAACCGTATAAATATGCTGGATATCCTCAATTGATTAAAACAATACGTTTAGAAACCAAAGACGTGCAACTATTTGCTAAAAATATACCATTATTAGCTGCTGCATCCGAATTATGTTATCATACTGTTAAATGTTCGGCATTAAATGCTGAAGAATTGCGTCGAGAAGAAGGTATTGAGGCATTATTAGAAGCGTTTAGTAGATGTGTTTCTATAATGGGCGTTGATTCTAAACCAGAAGATTTACATTATCAAGTTATATCAAATATAACAAAATGTTTTGAAGTAGCATGTAATTTCGAAAATTGCAAAAAGAAAATAATTGAATTGCCTCAGTTAATTTCTGATGTTTGTCGTGTTGCTTATTTTAAGGTATAAACAAAATTTAAACTACAATATTCATTTCTTATCTAAATTTAAAAATATATCATTTTTAGCATGCGATATCAGTTAGTTTGGTAACAAATTTAGCTGCCAATAATTATGATCTTCAATGTAATTTAGTTAAAAATGGTATACTTTGGTCACTTTTATTATTTTGCTTCGAATTCGACTATACGCTTGATGAGAGTGGTGTTGAAGTTAATGAAAAATCTAATAAACAACAAGTGTCTAATAATTTAGCAAAAATGTCAATTCTATCTTGTATAGCATTATGTGGTTATAATTTAGAGATTATTAAAAAAAATTCTACAACGATTACAAATCCAGTTTCTAATCATATAACACCAATGAAATCATCTCGACCAGCACCAGGATTACCATCATCAGCAATAACATCATCATCGTATACACAAAATGCTAAAAATCTAATTCAAAATTCTAAGCAATTAGTACATAGTTTGAGCAACGATAATGTTCCAACAACAAAAAGTGATTTTTCAACAGAAAAAAGGAATTCATTACGAAATCGTTCGGAAATGATAGATACAACAGCAACTCCTGCTTTACAAATTGAAAAAGTGAATATTATAAATAATCAACAATTTATTGTTTCCGGTGAACCAAAAAATGTTTTAGTAAAGCAAATAATTGACAAATTGTTTACGTCACACATATCAGATAAAATCGCTACCGAACCGGAATCTGAAGTATATTTTAATGATTATATTATTTAAAGGAATTAACATTTAATTATGATTTTTTTATTTTTTTAATAGGTATTGAAAATTCTTACGTCAAATACTAGAAATCCATATATAATTTGGGATAATGGAACTAGAACACAACTAATAGAATTTTTAGAAAATCAACGAAATAATTCAACTAGAGAAGTATTTGATGATATAACAAGTGTTTATGAGAGCGTCAGTAGTTTTGAATATGATGCGCATATGTAAGTATTACGAGTAATTCTGATTAGTTATTAATTTTGGTATATTAAAAGCAGTTTTTAATCAATATTTAATTTCTACATAATTCGAGGGTGTCAACGTATCAAAAATATTAAAATTAATTTACTAGAATTTAAACAATCATAATCCCAATGCGCTACGTTTATATGTTCACAAATCTAATACATAGTTTGTTTTAATATTAGAATTAACCTTTTTCTAATTTTCTGTATAAGAGCAATATTGCAATATTTAATTAATAATTTATAACACAATTTTACGATTTCTGAATATTTACTACAATTTTAGCATGAGAATAATTAGTTTTTAGGGAAGATTTAAGAAGTTATATATATATATATATTATTATAATATCTTTTTTTTCATATTTGCAGAAACGAATTAAAACTTGGTGGAGTATTTATACGCATTTATAATGAAATGCCAACATTTCCAATAAATAATCCAAAATCTTTTGCTTTGGATATTTTAGAATATTTAAAACAATCATTTCGATTTTTATCTAAAATTTCAATACAAAAATCTCAAAATGTGGTAGGCGGTGATGGAATCTTAATGCCAACATTAGCTTCAAATCATCCACAATATTCTGATGACAATAATATGGTTAATAAAAAAACAATTGATGATGTTTTAAATGCATATAATCGTTCGAAAACACGAACTAAAATAGAGAATTATTCAGAAAATAATAAAATTGAATATGATTTTGATAATAATGAAAATATTGAACAACATACAATTTTAGTATTTCGGGCTCTATTATCTGTGATAAAATCAAATGCTGATGTAGAAATGCAATGTATTGGGCATTTTGATATGATTTTTGGATTTCTAGCAAATAGTAAATCTATTGAGGTAAGTTTTTTACTTGGAAATATTAATAATATAAAATTATTAGTGACAATTTTTTTTTTCAGAGCTCTTTAATTAAACAATTAGCACTTGAAGTAATAGCATTGGTTTCCCGTAATAAGGATTGTGTTATTGAAATAGCAGCATGTGAAATATTAGGTTCATTTTTAGTTGCTTTAAAAGATTCTGATATTAGAAATAATCAAATAAGGGTATTAGAAACATTGTCGGGATTAATGAATGTACAAGAAATGATAAAGGAAGCCCAAAATAAAGGTAAAAAGAATGATAAAATAGTTAGTAGTTAGTTGAGATCTTATATTTATATTTTTTAGGAGCTGTGATTTATCTATTGGATTTATTTTGTAATTCTACAAATCCACAAATACGTGAAATGTGTGCTGAAATATTATCTAAAATGACAGCGGATAGATTAAGTGGACCAAAGATTCGAATAACAATTTGTAAATTTTTACCATCATTATTTGTGGATGCAATGATCGAATCTCCACAAGCTTCTGTTCAATTATATGATTCAATTCACGAACATCCAGAACTTATTTGGAATGATAAAACAAGGAATAAAGTTTCTAACGCAGTAACTGATATGTGCACTGGGTAAGCGTCTAATTTATTTCACCATATTTAAATTTATTAATTATTAATACATTTTTTTAAACATATTTTTTGTAGATTCTGTAATACTCAAAAACTCAATAATAAAATTCTTTGGAAAGATCCTGAAATTCTTAAAGATATAATAACAAATGAAGTCGTAGTTGCTGGAGTTTATTTAAGACTTTTTATAAGTAATCCTGCATGGACACTTCGTAAACCTAAACAATTTTTATCCGAATTATTGGATTTTATAGTTGAACAAATTAGTAAAAACTCATCAGCGGTAAACGTTTTTTAATTATATATATAAATATAATAATGCTAATACATATAATTTGAAATATAATGTAGAAAACTGAAATAGATTTATCAACAACTTCTTTAATTGAACTTCTAAGAGCACAACCAAATTTAGCAGATGAAATTCCAGTTTTAGGGCATATTCCTAAATTAATTAATTTGTTATCAGTAAAACCAAAATGCACACTATCAGTAATAAGTCAGCTTTCGCTTTCTGAAGTAAAATAAATAAAACAAATTTTTTTTTTAAAAAAAATAATATTAAATTTTGTGTTTCAGTTATGTGTAGGACAAATAACACATACCGAATGTATTTTACCTTTAATAAAATGTATGGATTATCATAAAGAATTAACTGAAACAGCTTGTGAAACATTGAGTCGATTATTTAAATATCAACATGTAACAATTTTAATGAAATTAAGTTAGAAAATTATTTTAAATAAATTATTTACATTACAGGATTCCCTAATATGTCAATCATTGGATGCGAATTTAATTCCATTTTTATTAAATTTATTAGAAAATCGCCTGGAATATTTAGATAATCCATCAACAGTTAAAGCACAAATTGTGGCAGCTCTTAAAGCAATGACACATAATTTAAATTATGGCGATAAAGTTTCACAAATTTTACTTAAACATCCCATTTGGTCAGAATTTAAAGATCAAAGGCATGATTTATTTGTAATGGATTCAAATGTTCGCGGCTACTTAACAGGTTAATATTTATTGTATATTATTTAATATAATATTTATAATATATAATTTATAATTTAATTAGTATCAGTTACTTTACATAAATATATTTTACTTCTTTTATAAAGGTACAAATCCTACAGCCGGTTACTTGACACAAGGTCCAAGTCAAAATGTTGAAGTGTTAACATCACCACCGCCTATTGATCGAGATGATCCATTAGCTAGACAAACTGAATAAAATTTATATAATATTATAAACCCTGATTTTAATAATAATTATATTGTAAAATTATTTCAAATTTATAAATTCACAGATGAAATTAAAATACTAATTAAACAAAAAATACATTTCTACGTGTAGATTTAAGAGAAAAATAAAAAAAATTCATATGTAAACTAAAATTTAATATTTAAATTATAAATCTAAGCAGCGCAATTTTTAATAATAACAAATTTTATTTGCTATAATACAAAAAGAACAAAATATCTTATTGGCAAAAAAAAATTAATTCTATTATTATTGAAACATATTTTTGGTATGCCAACTTATTACAATAAAATAATGAAAATAAATGTAAGTTTTTTTAATTCATGAAGTCAATATAACAACCGATAATTAGTTAATTATATTTAAATTTAGATACTTCCTCTGTCCCAAATTATGATATACATTTTCGATTTTTTATTGTCCCAAATTATGGTATACAAAATAATAATTTTTGATTTTATGTTTTTTTTCTGTATTAAAATTCAAAATTATATTTTGGCATGGTCATACCGTGGTCTGGCTTTATTTATATCCGGCAGTATAGACTTTACAGTTGCTGAAATTCGTTTAAAATGTGTACCAGATTTAAATCTTCGGAAAATTGTCGATTTTGGGACACCAATAGCACACGACAAACTACGAATGGTACCTCTACGATTAAGAGGGATATCTTTAATTTTATTTAAATTTTCGGAATAATCCTTGCTCTTTCGACCAGATTTTTTTTTATTTAATGAAACATCGGCTTTTCCATCATGGCATTGTTTTTTAGCCTATTGCGAAATTCTAGAGACAGTTAAACGAGAAACATCAAATTTACTGGAAACTTCGTTAATCAAATTGTACCCGTTTTTGACTCGTTGTAGCAGAAGTTGCAGTATACTATTACGCTGTTCAGTTGTTAATTACTTTGCTTTGGATAATCTTCTTTCAACGCTGATATTTCCCGCATCCATATTTTCAATATTTTAAACACAACGGGTGCAAAAGAATTTTTAATAATTTTTGTCAAAATTAAAAATGTAATAAAATGAAAGAAAAATTATTTACAAGCAATACCATATATTAATCAGCATAAGTACTTGATTTTAATAAATATAAAGTAGAAAAACCTTAAAATTTTATATTACCATCCATAATAGGAAACTTTTTATACAAATGTATACCATAATTTGGGACAGAGTAACTTTTTTGGCTTTATCTGGAAAGTTAAGACAGTCAAAATCATACGAGACGATAAAATTTTCTACTAATTGTTAGTAATGTACAGTACTGAACTGAAACGAAATATAGCTTGCAGAAAATATAGTTACTAATTGTCTACATTTCATTTTTGGATAAAAGGGTAATTTTTACAGGAAAAATAATTGAAAGTGCACTATTTTGGTACTCAATCAATAATTGAAAGTGGACCGTTTATTTTTAAAAAACAATTTAGAGACGAACATATGGTTAGAATTTTTCAAGTTACTGTTAATTCAAATTTTTTTTTTATACATATTACACAAAATTTTTGATTTTGTAAGCCATTTTTATAATATTCTTTAATTTAATTCTGTCACAACTTTGTCAGAATTATGATATCACTGACAACCACTGACAAAATAATTATGCTGACATAAATGCTATAGGGTAAGGTAGTTTCATTGGCGGTGAATTTTAGGCCTCTTGGTTTTTTTGGAGGGTATCTAATAATAATCTACATTATCTACATAACATATATCTAAAAAAAATAGTTTTCCTATCAACCCAATCCAAGTTCATGGACCTAGTTTCTAGCGTTTCTATTCTAGTTAAAGTAAAAAGAGTGAGTGAAGTGAAGAAGTCCAAATAATAAAAAATGTCTGTTTGACATAACACCGGAGTCGTACTGTTTACAATTTTTAATTGCATTATATTATGATTTGATACAAAGATGGAAAATCAAATAATTGAAGCTTTAAATGATTTTCTGGTAAATATTTGCCTTTTCTTTGTACCATGTAGGAATAAGTTTAAAATTATTATTTATATTGGTAGAAAGTGGAGCCAATTGAAGAGGCTTTTCTATATGTTATTGTGCACAAAAACAATGGCGAAACTGAAAAAGCACTGGCGTTTACAAATCAAATTGGTATGTTTTTTTTTTTAGATTACTATTTTTATTGTATTTTATATATATATATTTTTTGTTTTCACAGTAAATTTATTTTCAAATTTAAGTGAAGATAGCAAGGATGTAGTAATAAAGCAATATTTACTACGTTCATCAGCAAATGCTAATATGAACCAAATGAAAGTATTAATGGATACTTTATATAGATTGGTAACCAGAAATTTAATTTCAGCGAGGTAAGTGAATAAAAAAATGTGAGACTATATTACTTTTATACTTCTTTCAAATCGATCATAAATATCGCTGAATTAATGTTAGTGGATGATTTGTCGTATGCCGAGACCAAATGTGTTTATTTTATCATAATCGGATGGTAAATAGCTTAATTAATGGTATAATGGGGTTCGCAATTTATAAGTTACCAATGATTCAGGGACGGCAGTCTAGGGAATTTACCTTTCGATTGGACTTAATTTTAAGTTTTCTTGCTCTTTTAGATTCAGGGAATAGGAATACTCAGAAGAGCAAGATAAACTTTAAGAAAGTTAAAAAATTATTATTTATATATACATAAAATGAAATTATAAAATAGTTATTTAAAATAGTAAATAAATATAAATTTAATTACAGAATATTATGTGATAAAATTTTGTCATGTGAAAAAATGATATATGAAAATAAAAACTTTTGGATTGAAAGTTTTAATTTAATTAAGAAAATCATAACTAACGTTGATTACAAAGGTGTTCGAGAAATAATGAAGGTAAGTAATCCATAAATATATTATTTCAATTATTAAGAAAACAATTAATAATTACAGATATGTCGTGATAAAGCACAAATATTTCCTAATAATATAAATGGTTGTATTCTACCTCAACTCTTGATTTTAGAAGAAACAATAACATTCATTTTTGATCGTAATAATTGTTTATTACCAGCTTATTTTATTGCTAATGAAATCATGAAATCCTCACAAACTCACTGGGTAATATTAATATTTAAATATAATTAAAATTAAAATTAATTAACTTATATCTTCACAGAAAATCAATAGATTAATGACAGATTTTGTTGAGGAATTTCGTAATATTGCACAAATGGTAACAATTATTGGTCATTCTCATATGCTACCAATAATTGAACATTTCGGATATGCTGATCATTTAATGAATTCATGGAAATTGGATCATAATACATTAAAATTTAATTTTAAAGGAAGTTTACCATACGATCATGAAATGTTAGAACCACAATCAAACCTTTTGCGATATGTACTAGATCAACCGTATTCAAAAGAAATGGTATCAACTATGCTTAATTTACAAAAGCAACAAAAGCAACCATGTAATGTGTTGCAAGATCAATTAGTAAATTTGATGATATCAGCAATGGAAAAAACTGAAAGTGAAAATACTACTGGCGATGAATCAATAACACCAAATGAATGGGTTTGGTTACATTTATCATCGCAATTGATATATTTTGTGTTGTTTCAATTCGCAAGTTTTATGCAAATTATAATAGCATTACATGATAAGGTATAAATTAAATAAATATGTAAAAAAATTTCTATATTCAATATTTTTTTTTTGTAGTTGTCTAAACGAGAACTGCGGAAAGGTCGAGATCAACTTATGTGGATTTTACTACAATTTATTTCGGGAAGTATTCAAAAGAATCCGGTAAGTTATTAAAAAATTAGTTCTTTGTATAGATAGATATAAATGAAATAAAAAAAATAAATATATTTCATATTAGATTTCAAACTTTTTGCCTATGTTCAAACTATTCGATATACTCTATCCAGAACAAGAACCGCTTAAAGTACCTGATTGTAGCAAAGCATCTTCATTGAGACAAGTTAGTATTTAAAATTTTAATATTTTTTTTTATTTATACATTAGTTCATTTCGGGCGAATTTTACAGATGGCACCAATATGTATTTGGATACATCTTATGAAAAAAGCTCGCCTAGAAAATATGAATATTAGTCGGCCAATACCGATTGCACTAAAAAATCATCATGAGTAAAAAACAACCACACATTTATCTAGTAATGTAAATATACATTATTTGTATCTTTCCAATTTCAGATTTCTGCAACATTTAGTTATGTCAAATAATGCATCATCAGCAAATATAAGTACAGATTTTCGAATTGTTTTATTATGCAATGCTTACTCAACCAACCAAGAATATTTTACACGACCAATGGCACTACTTGTTGAAACTCTCAATGGGAACCAAAAAAATCAATCGAGTGGAAATCCAAATGGAAGTGGACAAAATCTAACAGTGCCATTTTCTATGGTTGTTTTAGATAGTTTAACTGTACACAGTAAAATGTCACTTATTCATAGGTAAATTTTTATTTTTTATTAAACGGTGATTTAATTTCAAATATTTTTCTTTTTAGTTTTGTAACCCAAATGATTAAACAAGCACAATCTAAAAGCTCCGTACCAGGAGCAGCACTTGTTGAAACATATTCAAGACTTCTAGTTTATACAGAAATCGAATCATTGGGAATAAAAGGATTTCTAGGTAAAAAAAATTATATGTAGATAATTTGTTTGAATCTAATCGATTTTGGACCAATTATTTTAAACAAATCTCATAAGAATCGACTGAAAATTATGTTATATTACATTAAAAATCAGTAACAAAATAATCTTGGCTATAGTATATATTATCTATGATAGAAAAATTTAGGATATATCACTTTAATTGCGTTTATGGTACACATTAGTCAATAGACTAATTATTTATACAAAATTCTTAAAAACAAATCGTTTTTAGACAAATTATTTTAGATTGGTTTTTTAGGCCAATATTTCGGAAAACGTTTTAATATACATTATTCTATAATATATACTATATTGTGATTTTTTTAAAGGTCAACTCTTACCAGCGGTATTTAAACAACATGCTTGGGGAATTCTTCATACATTATTAGAAATGTTTTCTTATAGATTACATCATATCCCAACTCATTATAGAGTTCAGCTTTTATCAAATTTACATTCTTTAGCAGCTGTACCACAGGCAAATAAAATGCAATTAAATTTGTGGTAAATAAATATAATACTCTTAAATTAACATATAAAAAAATAATTGTTTATAATTTATAATTTAATTAATAGTTTTGAATCAACTGCATTACGACTTATAACTAGTTTAGGATCAGTTGAGGTTCAACCTCAATTATCGCGATATTTTAATGAAAAAACTCCTGGTTCAGTAGCTTCAATTGAAAGTGAAGAATTAAATCGTGTTTTGATTTTAACTATAGGTCGGTCAATGCATATAACAGGATCAGGTAAAATATAAACTATTACATTTAAAATATACTTTAAAAAATACAGTATAATATAAATATATTTTAATGCTAGGAAATGATCTACAAGCATGGTGTAAAGAATTACTAACTAGTATTATGCAACATACTCCGCATTCCTGGGAATCACATTCATTGGCATGCTTTCCACCAGCATTAAATGAATTTTTCACTCAAAATAATATACCAGCTGAAAATAAGCAATTATTGAAAAAATCAGTTGACGAAGAATACCGAAATTGGACATCTATGTCAAATGAAAATGATATAATAGGTAATTTAATTTAATATTTCACAGTATTGAAAATTAAAATATTTTTTTTTTTACTAAGCTCATTTCATACGGCCAAATACAAATCCATTTTTCTTATGTTTACTTTTTAAAATGATCTGGGAAACAGAAAATATTAGTCCTGTTGCATACAAGTAAGTTATTTGAAATCAATGAAAATCAAATAACTATTATCAATTTAAATTTAAATTGAATTAAATTTTGTATTGAATTTAAATTTACAGTCCATAGCTTGTTTTCTAATTTATTTCCATACAAATTGTTATATTCTCATTTTGGTTATACTAAAGATAAAAAAAATTATTTGTATATTTATTTTAGAATTCTTGAAGGAATTAGCGCACGAGCGCTATCAGCTCATCTAAGAAAGCTATGTGATTATTTAGTATATGAAGTTGCAAAATCTGGAGGAAAAGATTTTATACATAAATGTGTTGATACCATAAATAATATGATATGGAAATATAATGTTGTAACAATTGACAGATTAGTATTATGTTTGGCATTAAGAACTCAAGAAGGGAGTGAAGCACAAGTTTGTTTCTTAATTATTCAATTGATGTTATTAAAATCATCGGAATTGAGAAATAGAATTCAAGAATTTGTTAAAGATAATTCACCAGATCATTGGAAACAAAATAACTGGTATAGTAACTTTAATTAATTTTATTAATAACAATTTTTTGATTATAACAAAAATATAGTTTTACATAAATTTAACTTTATACCATTTATATTTTAAATAGGCATGAAAAACATTCTGTTTTTCATCAAAAATATCCAGAAAAATTTGCACCAGATGAATCTGCATCACATCCTCCATTACCTGTATATTTTGGTAATGTCTGTTTACGTTTTTTGCCTGTTTTAGATATTGTAATTCATCGTTTTATTGAATTACCAATTCAACATGTTCATCAAATTTTGGAAGTTATTTTAGATCATTTAAGTTGTTTATATAAATTTCATGGTATATATTTAATTTTATACTTAAATGTGAGAATTTAACAATATTATATTTTTTTAATTTAGATCGGCCCATTACATATTTGTATAACACATTGCATTTTTATGAAAGAATACTACGTGAAAGACCATCTCTAAAGAAAAAATTGGTGAAAATTATAAATTCATCGAAATCTAAATATTAATTATAATTGGATTTTTATTTTATATTTAGGTTAGTTCAGTAACTGGAGCTCTAGTTGATGTTCGTCCACCAAATTGGGCGTTAAGTGAACAATATCAGTTATATTTAAAAAATCCTGAACTTTTATGGAATCCAGAATTATCATATTATATGACCTTAATTCGAAGATTAGTGGATAGTAAATATTAGCTTTATTATTTATATTAGCAATATTATATAAACTGTTTTTTTTTTTTTTTTTAACAGCAATTAATGGAAAAAATAGCTTATATGTGACTGATTGGAGATTTAATGAATTTCCAAATGCTCCTAGTCATGCACTGTATGTAACTTGTGTTGAGCTGTTAAGTTTACCAGTTGCACCACAAACAGTTGCAAATAATTTAATTGATGTTATAGCTAAAGGATATCCATTAATACCACAAAATGAAATTCAAAATTATATTAATGCAACTGGAATAGTAATGGCTGCATTACCAGAAACATATTGGAATATTATTTATGAAAGATTACAAGATATTTTAAGTAATACAAAAATGACAACATGGAAATATCGTTTTTCAGCATTCGAATTATTCAATTTTAAAGTTGTTCAAGAAGCTATGCTAGAAAATACATATGCTATTTTATTAGCTGTTGTTCATTCTGTATTTCATCATATGGGCTGTTGGAAATTAGCAACAATGATACAGTAATAAGTTTGAATGTAATATAAAAAAGGGACCGGCTGATTTTTTTTTATATTTTTCAGATATATTAAACAAAAATTAAAACCATTGATTAAAACCGAACATCAATTGATTTATGTTTGTCATATCGTAGGACCATTTTTGCAACGACTTGATCACGAAAAATCTAATGCTGTTGCAGAAATTGCAGTTCTGTTGTATGAGTTATTAGAGGTTGTAGATAAAAATAGTACAGGACCATTAGAATATATGGACCCGATATGTGATTTTTTGTAAGCTTTAAATATTTTAACCGGAAATATTCGACTTAACCAGACGAATTTAATCTAAAATATAGAAAATTTAAATATTTTACTGGAATAACTAGTTATCTAAAATTAAATTAATAATTTTTTTTTTAGATATCATATAAAATATATACATGTCGGTGACATAATTAAAAATGAATCAGAATCAATAATTAAACGACTTCGACCTGCGCTTCAGATGCGACTTCGATTTATTTCCCATTTAAATGTTGAAGAAATTGGTTCTGATAAAAGGTATTTTCAAGATATTTTATTTTTTCTATTAATACGTTTTTTATTGATATTATTCCCATATTCTAATAAACTTATAGTGAAACACAACAGACAAATGTGCAATCAAATACTACACAAAGTTCTAATTTACAACCTAATCAACAATCTCAAATACCTCAACTAAATCAACAAAATCAAGGTGCAATTTCTCACCAACAAATACAACAGCAACAACAACCACAACAAAAACTGATGCCAGCACAAGCACAACAGCAGCAATCAATTCATTCGATGCAACAACAACAACAGCTTCAGCAGCAGTTCCAACAACACCAACTTCAACAGCAACATATGCTCCAAATACAACAGCAACAACAGTTACAACAACAACAATCGCAACAGCAATTACAACAATCACAACAACAACAGTTACAACAAATGCAACAAATACAAACTCAACAGCAAATACTGCAACAAAAAAATATGGGAATGCGTCATAATTAATAATAAATTTTTTCTAAATATTTTCATGGTTTTTTATTTATCGTTATTACAGCAGCAAAATGTAAGATTACAGCGACGGGTTAATCGCTAATCCAAGCAACTTATAACTCCTACTAAATATTTAAATGCGAACATAAAGTCCCATGACTTTTTGAAGAAAGCTCAGTTACCGGCTTTTCTCATCCGAATCACAACTTTTATTTCACTTAAATCAGATGGAAAGTGGTTTAATTATTAGCAAATAACAATTTCGTCGGTTTGTTAAATCTAAAGCAGACAGACAGTTTAAAACCTTAGACATTTTGTACTATTTTCAAGTGTCCAGAAGTTCCAGTGGCTATTTCAAAATATTGTGGCGCTATCTAATCTAAAACAAAATTAATATTAAAAAACATTTTTCAATTTATTTGAGTACACCCCATTACTTTAATGTTATATAAAAATAAAATTAATGAATAATTTAGTTTATTTGAAATTTGCAAAATAGTTTTGTTTTTGTGACATACCTTGTATCTTAAGTAGCTCAAAAAAGAAGAATATAACCATAATGACACTTCAAATATAAATTACGTTATAGTGATATTTTGCGTATTAAAATTGATGAACTGTAACATACCACAAACATAAAATAAACATAAACTTAATTATTACTTAAAAATAATAATAAATTTACTTAAAAAAGAAGAAAACTTTAGATTAATTCCCAAAACACATTATATAATATAAAAAAAGATATTACAAAGTTATTCCAAAATATTTATATTTTTTATATTGCTGTTGATCCACTAAATTATAAGTACATCAAATTATTAAATGCAATTTTCCTTTATTATTACGGAGTCTTGTAAGGTTTTATTAAATATTCAGAAAATTTCTTAATATGCTCAGCACCACGTACTTCGGTCTCCAATAAAGGTAGTTTAACTACATGAAAATCTTCATATAAATCAGCTATTTGATCTAGATATTTCTCTTGTATCTTAAAAATAAAAAAAAATATATAAGATTTTTATTAAACAATCAATTACAACAAAAAAACCTGATATCTAGAAGCACACATTGAGCACGGTTCCTGATTTTGTCTTTTAAACAATAGCGTATTTACTATTATATTATGTGTATCAATACCACATTTTGTTAATTCTTGAATTAATCGTTCCGTTTCATATAATGATAAAAATTCAGCAATACAGACACATACAAATGTTGTCTGGTCCTTTAAAAAAAAATTTTTATATTAATATTTTCATTTGGGATTTTTTTTTTTATTTGAAAATAAACTATAAGTGTAACTTATATATTTAAAGATAGCAAATTCGAATTGTGAACTTTATCAGTTCCAATTGCGTAATATTTTAAATTTTATACCAAAATAGATATTAATTTATAAAAATGGTTTTAGGACAAATTGCTGTCATTTGAAAACAACAACAACATTCATAATAAATAAGTAAATATTGATGTTTGGAGAAATTAATATATAATTAGAATTTTAAGAATTTTTCGAGACTTACTGGATTTCTAAACTGATCGTTTACATGACGTATTATACTCAAAATTTCGTCTAATTTAGCAGTTAATGCGTCTGCACTAAAATCCTGCATACCAAATAATGAACCGAATTGTGATATGAATGGTGCAATTTTCATTTTTAATCTTAACAATTTTCCTAGACCTTTTTCTACAACCTAAATGAAGTTAAATAAATTAAATATTTTAATAAAAATTGTATTATTATTTATTAGTTAAAAATTAGACCTGTGGAAATGCTAAAAGTCTTAAAGTATGACCAGTTGGTGCGGTGTCAAATACAACAACAGAAAAATTCATTGCTTTTACTAATCTGAAAAAAATAAATAAAATAAAATTATAGATCATATATTTTTTTTTTACATATTAATAGATTATATATATACTTCATAACTTCTGCATAGCTCATTGCTTCATCTATACCTGGAAGAGCACCTATGATTTCATTTAGAACACCTTTACTTAATTTCATTGCTTCACTTTCGCCTTCAAAATATTCATCCGGAAGTTCACCTAAACCAGCATTTGGATCAACTTCCATGGCAAAAAGATTTTCAAAATCATTTACCTTTAATTGAGTACAACAATTATAATTGTTTTATGTCTATTAAATTAGTCAGTATATATTTAAAATTACCTTCGTGGGAACTTTTGTGAATTTTTGATTAAATGCATCTGAAATATTATGAGCTGGATCTGTCGATATTATTAATACGGATTCTCTTACTTTAGATAATTGCACGGCTAGGCTACAACTGCAAGTAGTTTTACCAACACCGCCTTTTCCACCAACAAATACCCATTTTAAGGATGTTTGTTCTATAATATTACACAAACTAGGATCTAGAGTGTTTAAATCATTATTGCTCATGGTTACAGATTTCTTTTAATTATAGTTAATGCTAAGCCAAATTCTAACTTAAATAAGATATTAAAGTTATTAGACGTGATATGACATATTAAAACCAAAACTGAAAATATGATACGTCATATTTTAAAACTGATTACTTTATATTGAATTTTATTTCCAAACATAGTGTAGTGTATTTGTCAAAAATAGCGTAACATTGGCGCAGTTCCACCATTGCAGATAAAACCATCATTGGGTTCACAACGAAATTTTATAAAGTAGAGAATTACAGGAGTGGTATTCTCCAAAAAATGGATTTGTAATGTTCACACTTGTGACTCGGAAATCAAACATTTACTTGTACTTACACAGAGATGTACATATAACAATATTAACACTAGATTACAATTCATTTTAATTTGAACAAAATTAAAAACATTAATATTATTTGTTTCTACTTAAATAATAGGTTTAAAACACATAGAAATTTTAATTTTAAAAGACTAATTTGAAATTTAAAAAGACTAATTTGATTTTTTAAAAGACTATCTTGATATTTTTAAAAACTATCTTTATGTGTAAAAAGACTAATTTGAAATATTAAAAAGACTATCTTGATGTGTAAAAAGCCTAATTTTACCGGATAATGCTATATATTATTTGATTTATTGAAGTATTTTGGAACTGCATTTTGCTATTACCTCTCAAACAAGCTCGACGCGTCGGACGCAACGGAGACGGATTCAAATGTCGAAAAAAGTTAAAATGTATAGGAATATATGAAAGTGAGCAAACTCACGACGGACGCAAGACGCAAAAGTTCAATCGATTTCAACTTTCGACGGACACGACGGATACAAAATAGGTACTTTTCTAAATTTTTAAATAAAATAAATTTATTTAACAAACCAAAAAATTTTTGAGTGAATTATTAGTGTGAAAAATTAATTTAAAGATAGTTTTGATTACAAAAAAAAAATGTTTATAAACTGTTATTAAAGAATATGTAGTCTGTCTCAACCGTCGAGTTTGCTCCATCGAAAATTCTTATGCGTTTCTTGTCCGTCCGTTGCGTCCGTCGTCAGTCGAGCTTGTTTGAACCATTATGCAGAACGTACGGACGGAACAATGTTATGCCACATACACAAAATTTATATTTGTTATGATATAAAATTATGCTATTCGGGTATATAATTTCAAACAAATACTTCATAAAAAATTCAAATTTTTGAATTGAATAGAAAATTGTCAGAAAGGTTGCGCCACACAACATAATATTCTGGATGCATATGCATATTTTGGATTTTTTATTTGATATGAAAAATGAGAACTGCAACGGAAACAAATAAAAATTCCAAAAAAGAAATAGATTTAAGTCAAAATGGTAGGTTGTTAATAAAATTAGTTTAAATTTAATTAAGAATAGTAAATAATAAACTATTTTAACTATAGAAAATATGCCATATGAATGCACTGATGAAACGAGTTCAAATAGTAGTAGTAGCATTAGTAGTGTGCAACAATCAACAATGTCAATGCGTACAGAAAATATTCAAAAACCTCAAGAAATAGAACATGAAAGAGATATTAATGATCAAAATATTTTAAATAAACAAAATGAAAAATTAAACAAACCATGTAAAAATGGAAATTGTTATTGTTTTACAAGTGATAGTGATGACTTTCGAATGGCAAAAAATAAAAACAGATCTAAGCAGATCAAAACCAGAAAACCAGCGTTTGAAATTCAATCCTGTAGTAGGGATACAGATATGGAATCATTTACTTCTTTAGATTCATCTACAGATCTAAACAAGAGAGCAGCCTTACCTTCAATTTTAAAGAAAAATAAAAATATCAAAAATGACTATTCTGATTTTCCCAAAAAAGGTTTAACAGCAAAATGCAAGACATTCGTTTGTGAAAATTATACAAATCGTATTCCAATTATTCATATTATACAAGAATTCCATAAAAATTCAGTAATTTCTGAGGTTAGAATAAACAGAGCTCAACAAAACCAAGTTCGATATGACAAGAAAAGTAATTGTAAAAAGAACACCAATGTAAAACAAAATATTGAGTTAGAAAAGAAACATTTTATTCATAAAGATCAAAAAGTAAAACATTGCACAAAAAATATTTTTTTAGATAATACAGATATTTCCAAAG
Organism: Rhamphomyia laevipes; assembly: GCA_963920725.1. Taxonomy (NCBI): domain Eukaryota; kingdom Metazoa; phylum Arthropoda; class Insecta; order Diptera; family Empididae; genus Rhamphomyia; species Rhamphomyia laevipes. The sequence continues at coordinate 35,547,311 of OY987259.1, forward strand.
AAGAGATTTTAGCTCATAAAAATAAAATAAAATTGAGATATTCTGGTGGTCAACTGTATCAGAAACGAATTGGATGTGAATCATTTAAACATTTTAAAGAGTATAAATCTCCTCCGAAAAAGCCTCCTCGAAGTGTTTCTAGTTGTTCTGAAAAATCTAAGATTGAAGATGAAGAAATAATAGATAGTATGCCACGAAGTCCCAATGTTCTTGATAATTTTTCTAGAACTAATATATCGGAATCTAAAAGGAATAAAAATATTCGTAAAACATTTCCATTAGATAATAAAACAAAAATTATCGATTCACAATATGATCAAAACAATATAGTATTTAATTATCCTCTTGTTGAAAGTGAAAAACCTATGAATGAAAATATAAATTTTGGTTGGGTTCGGCCAGATACGGAAATTGTTGGAATGTTAGAATCAAATAGAAAATTAAATCAGTTACAGACTTCACAACAAAATCCGGAACCACAAATTGGCTGGCAAATTCCTCCAAAATTAGACATTGATACGGTTGATGGTATATCGGAAATTTTGCCAAATGATTCTCATAATTTTGCAAAAAATATGGAATCGAAAAGTACACCAGTCAAAAGCGATTTTACTAATGAAACACCGAGCTCATCAGTTAAAAAGCAACTGAAAGAATTCATTTCTAATTCAATTAAAAAAGATTTAAAAAATTCACAAAACCATAATAAATTAGTATCAAGTTCCAGTTTTAGAGAGAAAGCTAAAATTGGTGCAAAAGTATTTTTGGTAAATTCCAAACAAAAACTTGTTGAATTAGTAACAGGAAGAAGTGATAAAGATTTATCAGTAGATTCCACTGGTACATCAAAAAGAAATGTTGCGGTTCAGACAATTGCGGATCATTTTTCGGACAATATTAATGATAATTTTCTGAATAATAATTGCTTAGAAAGGGAGGAAACTAATTGTGGGATCCGCAGATTTAGTTTACAAAAATCACCATCTAATAATTATATATCGAATTCTGCAAAGAAAAATACAACACAACATGAATTTGATTTTAATAGAACAATAAATTCACCAAAATCTGATAGAAATACACAAAGAAAATTATCATTTTCTCCAAAAAAACTGATAAAAAATTTCAGTTATCGCCCTGTATGCATTAGCCAGACCGCATCTGATAATCATTATTATAAATCATTTGATAATCATATAAATAAAGATTTTACATTATCGTCAATAAATGATATTTTATTAAGTATACGGGCTAAGCTAGAAACAAGTGATAATCATGCAGAAAATACTTTCCGAGAAATTCACGAAAGAGAAAATAACTTAAAACCGTCACTTGAAATGAAAGAAAATGATGATGATTTGAAAAATCTGTATAAAATTTCTGCACAAGCTGAGATTCATAATAATCCACCAAATACAATATATTCAGAATGTGAGGAGGAAAAATTATTTATTACTGGAAGTCCATCTAATCGTAGTTTAAATGAAATATCACATTATTATATTGATGAAAATCCGAATGCAATTTATGCAAGAGTAAATAAAGTTACAAAAACACGTAATAATACGGCCGATAAGAACTATGATGATATACAACCAACTATTAAATCAGATTTTTTTAAACGTAGTGAATTGTATTTGCACAATTTAACAAACGATAAAAACAATATAAATGATGAATGGAAATCGTCACAAATTAGAAATGTTAGTATTAGATTTTTTTTTATATTTTATTTGCTTAGGAAAACAAATAATGAAAACTTTCCGGATATAAATTTAATTTATTTCTTACAAAATAATAAAAAATAATCGCCGAAAATTAATTTTTATGCGATACATATTTCATTTTCTCCGACAGTTTTTAATATATTTTATTGATCACATTCCATTGAGCACAACATTTTTTTGAAGAAAATTTGTGTATTTAATTACTTTAATCTTATCTTATGAAATATGATGAAAATATTATTATATTTTTTAAGTATGTACACTAAAAACTTAAATACAGAAAGTTTTACTTACTTTTGGTTATAATATATTGCAATTTATTTTAGCAAATTTGCTGCTGAATAAGCTTTTGTAGATATTTTTTTTTAATTATATATTATTTATTTCTAGAAACGTTCTATTGATGATGTTAGAATGGGATCTATAATGTCATTCGGAGATGGTAAAGAAGTAGAATATGAATCCGTGAATGATATTTCTTATTCCGTTATCATACCAAATAAAACATCACAACTAGAGGTATGATATTAGTAGAAACTATAGAAAATAAATGTATGAAATCATATTTATTTAATTTACATACTACAAAACTACTTTTATTAATTTTTAAAAACTCGATCATATAATTAAAACAAATATTTAAATATATTTTAGAATTACATTATTTTTATTTTTTACTAATACCATTATTTTCGAAAGTGAAATATATATGATTTTTTATAGTATTATGATATTTTACCATTTCATTTAATGGTAGCTATTAACATTTATATTTATTTGTATATGTAAATTGTAAATTTGTAAAATTACTTTGCATCACTTTCTAAATTATTGGCTCATATAGTATCATTTCGTTTATTTCTTATAATATTTTAATTAAACAAAATTTAACCACTGATTAACAAAAGCTTATGTTAAAATATAAATCTCTTGTTATCTCTACTTGAAATAAATTTGGTTGTTATCATAATGTTGGATAAATCTTTAATTATAATTGCAATTAATCTAAAATAAAAATAATATTTAAGTAAATAGAATTTTCATAATTTTAACTATTTCAGAAAGATTATTCAGTTTTTAAGGAATAAGAATTAAGTTTTGATTTTATAGCTGAAATATATTAGGAAATATATACTTATAAAACAAATAGACTGACTAACATATATTATAAGGTATTTCTATATTAAAAAAATGCGAGCTTGAATTAATCACGTCATTTTATATGTGCTTCGTTCAAATATCCAAGTAATTTTGCGGATATTTTTTGATTTTTAGAAAAAAAACTCATTTTGTTTCACAGTTAGTATAAATCGATAACTTGTCTCATCTCATCCATAGCACACAAGAGTTTATTTCATCAAAATTGGAATGTAAATAGTTTAATTATTCACAAAAAATAATTTTAGGGGATCGATTGTTTTATAAAGAACCAATTATTACATAGAATACTAGAGACTTAACTTCCGAATGGCATTGGATAGCCTTTCTAGATCTACATAATCAGCGATAGCAGACTAAGAAAATATAAAGAGATAAAGAATACTATTTTTTGTTTGTATAAATATGTATAGAAATAAAATACTGAATTATTCAAAACACGGGATATTCCAACAAATTTATTTTTGGTACATGATATTTGTGCACGATTGGGTTTGTCCACGTTTGTAAGAATGTTTTACATTTGTTCATTTAAGATAAAAAAAAATTGTAATGACGTTATGGGTACACTAATATTTAAACTTTAGCATGAGTTTATGATATTTAGAACTAAAAATCTTTATTATATATTGTAGAAAGAAACTAAACTTTACTATTCTATTATATAACGTTTTATAGATAATTTCGATAATTCATAGAATTTTGTAATCAAAATTGCATGCTTTCTAAATTTTACCATAATCAGATTCTAAATTCTTGATCTCAATTATATTAACTTAGTACAACCGTGGTATACGTAAATATTAAGCCGTGTGTACGCTGTGGTGTGTATTTTAAGTTACTGTTTTTATTGAAAACTATTAGGAAATTTACTTTACTTATATCAATTTCTATTTATAATAAATATTTTTCACTACTCGCTTAAATATTTATTAATATTATTTCACTCGAAGTATATATAATCATGTATATATCAATTCTTCATAATGGTATGAGATATATGCCAAATAAAGTTTTATGAAGTTTTACTTTTGATAACTTCAATTATTATTATTATAAAATTAGATTTATTTAAAAAAAATCTTCCTCTAAGAGCATTCAGAAATATAATATTAATTTCAGTCAAGAGATGAATCTACACTTTTAATGGACAACGATGTAGTGGATGGTTTTTCACCTCCTAGCCAGTTAGAATCTACTTTTGATAATGATTTTAAAAATAAAATAAGTACTTTACAGAAAACTGAACAGAAATCAATTAAATCACCCATCATATATAAAAACATAAAAAAGAAATTAAGAGATTCATTCTGTAAAGGTAAAACATATTTGAAAAAAGATACAAATCTTTTTTCAAGTTTACCTAAACCAAAAGATATTAGGAAACAACAAAACAATTCTTATCGTGATAATTCTACAATATGGGATGAATCTGATTTGGGTATAAATGATCTGTATTCATCAGAAACACCATCAGTTTCAGAACAATTACAGAAAACAGTAAGTTTATGTAGAAAAATACCATATTTTGATAGTACTTTAGAAGCTGTTGAAGCAGAACGATTATTACTTTATTCAACGTTAAAAACAGAAAATGTAAAAAAGAATGTTTGCTGTAATATTATGCTACCAGCTGATAATTCTGTACTGAATGGAGGCAAGATTTTTATTGAATCATTTAAATTATCACTTTGCTGTGATATTAGTCGTGATATATTTTTTAATTACTTTTATATTGCGGTATTTTCATATGGTACAAAAATAAAATCAAGTAATTTTGCGGAAAAATTAGAAAATACTATTATATTTCGAAATTGCAATATAATATTTGATAGTGTAAATCAAAATTCCAATATAAAATGTGATATTTATATGCTACGCCTTAGAAAAATTTTAAATGTTAGTAGTATAAAAAATCAGGATGAACAATTAATTACGAAAATGGTAATGTAAATTTATTTATTATAATTTTTTACTTACACTTTTGACATTTTTTTTGAATCAGGAAAACTTGGAAGAGTCAAATGAATCCAGTGGCGATGAACTTTTATCGCGATTTAAACTTCAGGGTTGTTTTGAATTTGATCCAAGAAGTTTCATTCCATACAAAATTGATCAAACTTGTAAAATTTCTGAACTCGATAATATAATTTGTTTAAAATCTAAAAAATCTATTACAATTCCACTTAATCTTGTGGCGCGCAGTACACATTTGAAAAATGAAGTTAATATTCAGGCAACTCTTGAAGTTTTATTTCCAAAATTTCAAATTGAAGGATTTATAAGTGTACAAGATATAAAAAATAAACATAATTGGAATAGATATTGGTGTAAACTGGATGATTTTGTTTTGAAAATGTGGAATTATCCTCAAGATTGTTTAGTAAAAGATTGTATTTATTCATTTAATTTGTGTAAATGTTTAACATTCCCCGTCAATATTGTTGATAGAAGTTTATGTGCTCGTTTAAGATCATTCATTTTAACAATACTAATTGATGAAAAGGAGAATAATTGTTATTCAAATATATTTTTTTCAGCTGATAATCAAGATCATCTTAAATTTTGGATTGATGCCCTCAATCGAATTTTGGATTTCGTTAACTTTTGGATGAAGCCAGATAGGCAAGATAATATTGAGCTCAGTTATGATTGTTAAAATACATTAATATATATTTAGATAATCTACATTTTAATGTTATGTAATACATTTTATTACATATTTTTTACTGTTATTCAATATTTTTTTATATTTAGGTTTAAAATAGTTACATTTAAAATGTAAAATTTATTTAATATAATAAACTGGGGTTGTATTGTAAGTTATTATTACATTTTATGATAAATTGTATTTTTGTAACATTGTTATTTCTTTAAAAATCTTGGAGGTTAAATAAATTTATATATATTTTTAATAAATATTATTGTATAATATTATTTCTTCGTGATATATGGCTTTGCTAAACTATAAATAGATTATACGATTATTTCTAATAAGGTAAATGATTCATTTCAAACAGTTTGTAGACCAGTAGACCGACAGACTTACAAAGTGAAATCTCAAAGCAATTGAAAATAATATGCTATGAACATTTAAAGAGATAACCACCGGATAGTCGGATAACATGTATATAAATAAAATCCATTCTTTTTGAAATTTAATTAAATTATACATAATACATATTATATATAAATCTTATAAAAATCAAGTCAATAAACTTTTTTACCAAGGTTACATACATCCGTGGGAAATTTAAAAAAAATATTAGATGGATGGATGTACGTAGTAGAAAATTATAAAATATTATAATATTATTTGAATTTCCGTGGGAGAAAATAAAAAAAATGTTATAATTTTAGTGAATGTTCGTGTGAGAAAATATTATATATAAAAAAAAAAACCTTATTTTTCTGTGAAGCTATTTGGAAATATCCTGGGAAAAATACTTAATTCCTCAAAAGATCTGTAAAAAATTACATTTATTTAAATTACAAATTAAAGTGTGCTTGTGTTTTGTTGTATTATCTAGTTAGTGTTCAGTTTAATTGTTCTGTTTCTATGATAATAAAGTTCGCGTTTAAACATATATATAGCACAACCCACAAAATATTATTTTATCCATATTGTTGATGTTGAACGTAATCATATTATATATTTAATCATCTCTTAGTGATGATATGATTCCCTGGACACACTTTGCTTCTTAAATTATTTCCTCTCTAAGCAAAATTCATTTTTTTGACATTATTGTTTTATTTTTATTTTTCGCCAATGAATTATGTTATAATTTGTATTTGTTTTTGCATTAATTAAAAAAAATATCATTTATACAATTTCTTTTTAATTTTTAAATAAATTGCCAATACCGACCGGTATTTATTTAAATACAATACCGAAAACCGGTATTGATTATTGTCTCCGTTATTGCAGGCCCTAGTTATGATGCATACCAATGTAGTCAATGAAAAGGAATATTGTACGATTACAGGTTACTTATAAGTGATAGAAAGTTTCATAAAATTTAGGTAGCTGTTACAATTTATGAAAACTTGAAAATAAAGGGGAATTGCCGAAGCTGTGGAACAAAACATATATAAACTAACTGGTTTAATAGGAGCGGCTCAACCTCGAAGAGGGCTTTAAAAATCTAGAGTTATTGTCAAACTCAATAAAAGATATATTGTGCTGATATCGGTACAGTAGAGAAGACTAAAAAATAAATTGAAAATATGTTTTCTTATACTTTTAATCTTTATATTAAACAATTTACAATATATTGAAACTATGCATTAGTTTTTAGAACAGTATGGCCATATAAGTTGCGACCAAATTATTTATTTTTTAATGTTCTATAATCCGAAATATACAATTTCTTTCCATCAATTTCCGTTTCTCCAAATTCATAATTTTGTCATTTTGAATATTGTATTTATATACAGATATATATACAGTTTTTCATCAATAAAATTGTATAAATAAATAAAAAAAATACATTTAATATTGAATGTACGAAAATAAAAGAATTTTGTGATATTACATTTACCAACCAATCATATGACTTATTGGAAATGTTAAATACTTTCTAATATTTTATTATTTATATATATTTTTTTATATTATATATTCTCTTTTCTTTATTATTAATTTGTCATTATTTACTTTATTGTGAATAATATATTAAACTAAGACATATTTCCAAATTCGATTTGGACCAATTTCAGCAACATACAGAGCTGATCCATTTTTACATACAGTAACTGAATGTGGATTAGTAAATTCACCCCAATGATCAATAATACTTTCAGATCTAGGATCTATTGTAAATCCACGAACTGGAAATATCGCAGAAGTTGGACCATTTACAGCATATACAATATCACCTAGAAAATTTAACCTCAATTAAAAATAACGTTATTATATATTAATATTAATTGATCATAATACCATAGGCAGTAACATCAAATACTCTTCCCAAATCAGGCTCTTGAATAGTAGCAGCAGGTTGCCCTTCTCCATATGAAGATTTTAGACCAGCTCTTTAATAAAAAAAAAATTAATATGTAAAAAATAATATTGAAATTTATATATCAATTTTTAAGCTGGACTTACTTCGGGCATACTACACGTTTATTTTCTCTATCTGCAATACAAAGTAAATCCAAATGTTCAAGTAAGGTGATGCCGTGTGGTACTTGAAGAGACATGAATTCTATAAATTAGTTGTGATAAGTTGTATTACAAAAAAGAAAAACAATATTTTGAATACTACAGACCTGGTGGTTGTGGAATTGTTCTTAATAGTCTACCAGCAGCATTGTATTTTAGAATTCTTTGATTGCAATAACCATCTGAAACAAAGAACTAAAAACAAAATTGTTTCCATATTATAATTTTTTAAATTTTATTAATATGGGAAACCAATTACTTCTCCAGTTGTTGCAACAGCAACAGCTGTAGGTTTACAAAAGTGATTTAAAGATGTTCCCGGTTGAAATGCTTCGCCCAAAGTTATGATTGGATTTGGATCATATGGCTTAAACTGAAAATATCACATAGAGAAATAAATCAGAAATTACTGAACATATTTTATATTATTTTTTAAATGCTGAAAAATTGTTCAATTTGAATATATTACAGGATTAAACTTAAACAACTTCTCTTTCAGTCTAATAGAAGTTTTTCAATACAAAATTAGGAGAAATACCTTCTCGTGAAGATCTAACTAAAAGTTAATCGCTTAAATTTAACAATAATATAATTGTTTGCCATACAAATATTCTTAAAGAAAAATGGTAAATTTAAATTTTAATTTCAAGTTGATGATGATCACAAAGTAATCAGTCGTCAATTCGAAGATTATATTCAGAAAAATTATAGTACGAAAACTAATGGCAATGAGATAATGATACAATGTTTATCACGCACTAGTTCATAACACTATTTGTTAAGGCTTAGGGTATGAAGTAATCTCTGTAAATTAATTTAATTTCCACATTTTTTTTATAATGCTGTTTCTAACAATTCTCATGCAAAATCATTCATTAACCAATTAACATATTAACTTTAAAAAAATACCTTTAAAACTTGATGAAGAGCAACATCTGTAATCCAGTAATTACCATGAACGTCAATAGTCATACCATGTGGCATATAAAAAATTGATTTTCCCCAACCCATTTCAATTTCACCAGTTCTCGGATTTAAAATATATATTGTATTCTCTTTGATTGGTCCCATATCAATGTATCGATATTGTCCAGTTTCATTAAATGTACTATAATTGTAAGAATTTTAATTTAAATTTTTAATATTTTTCTACAATATCGTTTACTTTTCATCCCAAATTCTATTAGCTCTATGGAATATAACTGGATAACCAAGTGGATCAATTGAAACAGCTGTTATTTGACCAAATGGAAAATTTGTCTGTGGCCAATTTTCTACTAATACTGGTGTTGGTACATTAACACTTTTCAAATTCGTATCTTTCTATATTTCCAAATATATATAAAGAAATATGTAAATAATTTAGAAAATATTTATTAAACAGCTGTTTATAGTAATTGAACTTACAGATGAGTTTTCTTGAAATTTCCTTTTTATCAACTGTTGTACGTCATTATAAAATTGTTTATTTAATGTGTTAGATGGAATTATTTGTTCTCCAAATACAATTCCAATTATTAACAACATTTCTAAACTGAGAAAAAGTGTCAAATCCATTTTTCTAAATATATTTTGTCCTAATGCACCAACAAAAAGAATATTTTTTTTAATATGTTGTAAACTTAATTAACATTTATTCTGAATTGGGAACCAATTAATTCTCTAAAATAACTTGTTTAGCACTACACTAGTTATTCGACGTGTTTTAGGTTTTATCATTCACAAAATATTGGATTTTTTATATTATAGTTATGCTCTTGCGCAATTTAGATACGATGTTAAAACCTTATGTTATTATTCGAGTATGGTTGGTTTCGTTGTGGATTTAAAATTTGAGGTCGGTATATTAAGTGGGTCCCTATCAAAATTCCGAAATATCAAATATATAAGATACATTCTTCGTGTCTCAAAAGACCTGAAATTTTATACGAAGCATTTGTTTTTTTTTTTACAAATTGTAATTGTTGGACATAATTACGAGTTATGTGCTCCCTCTAGGTTATTATTATTATTAATATAACTCCTGTGAGTAGTAGTAGTCTATATATCTTTGATTTATGATTGATATTATCTGTCAGCAGTTGATCGATATTTACATCAGATAGAAAGTATATATAGGTTTTCAATATACATATGTATTAAGTGTTCACGCGATATATATAATCACATTAAGAAACTTTTGATATAGTCATCTTATAGTCAAGAAACTTTTGGTTCCCTAGTTTGAATGGGCAAAATTAAGAGAAAATCGCTGACAATACAGCAGAATATTGAAATTTTAAAATATGAAATATGTTGAAGTTGAAAATGGTGTAAAAATAAATAAGATGATGATTTACCTATAGCAACCAACTTTTAATAAAAAAAAAATATACATTACTTATGTACTAATAATAATAACAAAAATCCATTATTTGAATTTAATTATTTTATACTACTTAATTCGATAAAAGCAACAATTTAAATTTTACAAAAGCAACTTTTTTACAAATTTCAAATCAGCTTAGGTGATTATATCGAATGAACACTGTAGTTATTTTTGCAATGTTGCTTCTACTTTGATCCATTTTGATATTATCTAAATTAAAATTAGAAAATAATAACCCAAATTCACATAATTTAACTGAATTTGTCTAATTAATAATTATAACTCACCACCCTACTACTATACCGCCTATACCGCTATGTGGTTCATTTTTTTTTCATGACCCTGTAAACAAAAGTATCGTTTATGTTCCGTAAAAGATGAAACTTTCGTCATACAAAAAAACATCGTTAACGTATCGTTTTGAAGTTTCGTTTTTTATATCGTTTGAGATTTACCATACCAGTCGTGTGATAATGGAAATCGAAACGATGTTTTGTAGATGTAGTAGTATATGTATGCCGTTTTAGTCTGTTTTGGTGAATTATAAACGATACGTTTTTGGCGAATCGTTTTTACGTCATATTTAGTGAATCTTTTATGTATCATTGTTAACGTATCATTTTTAAATCGTATGTGGCGGATCTTTAATGTATCGTTTTTGGAGAATTCTTTATATTATATACTAGTTCTTTTTTTTACAAAAATAAAAGAAATAAATTTAATGTTGTTTAATTTATTATAATTTATTTATTATACATATAATTTATTTTAATTAATTATATCAAAAATATGAATTTGTACATTTTAAATATAATATATAAATATTTGGCATTTCCTCTGAAGTATTTTGTCCCTGTAAATTTTCAAATTTTTCGGTAGCCGAATCAAATGTGTTAGTTTCAGACAATGATGAACCACTGATTACCACAAATATTTTTCATTTCTCTAGCCACTTCATAATAATCTTTCCTATTAATTTTTAATGTTAACTGTGTTTAATTTAATAATTAATAAATTTGACTTATCACAAATCACTTTTTTATATTAAAATTTAAATACCGAACAAACAGAAACAAAGAATCTTAAATAAAATAATAAAATGTATTTTTTTTAATGATCAATTTTTTTTTTCATATGCAGTGTACACACATGAAATCAATTTTACTTTAATATAATATAGAGCATATACGTAAACATCGTAAACGAATCAAAAATATGAATGGGTTAGTGACATATCGTTTTCAAACATCATTTTTACATCGTTTAAGATCCGTTTAAAACGATATCGTTTTCATGTTTTCAGGGAGCCGAATCAAATGTGTCAGTTTCAGACAATGATGAACCACTACAATTTTTTTTCTTAAAATTCAATTTCAATTTCTTCGAAATTTTACAGTTGTTCTAGTGCATGACTTTAACTTGGAATTTGTTCTTCTACTGTTTGAATTCCAGCAATATTTATCCCCAGAGATAGTTTCGCCGTTGAAGAAGTCTGCGCCGTTGCCGTTGAAGGTTTGGAATGTCAAACAAAAGTTAAAATATATAGAAATATATGGTCATGACGCCGGGGACGCTCGTGCCGTAAGAAAGTTCAATCGATTTCAACTTTTGAAGTCGTTGCCGTTTCCAAATGTCTAATTGATATGAAAATTGTTGTATGACATAAAAATATTGTTTTTGTTGATTTTTTTTTTATTTATGAAAAATCATTTCTTAAAAATGGGATTTGTTGTAGAATTAATAGAAATAATTTAAAAAAATGAAATTTTGTACAACAAAAATGTGGTGGATATTTATATGTTATTTATATAATTATTTATATGTATATTGTATTATTATAAAAAAGTTAATTCCATTTTTAGAGAGAAAATGTAATTTTAACTAAATAACATGTAATTAAAAATAATAGGCATATAATAAATATCGTAAAACTAATCAAAAATATGAATCTGTTAGTGACATATCGTTTTCAAACATAATTTTTACATCTTTTACGATTCGTTTAAAGTGATATCTTTTTAATGTTTTCAGGGGAACACATTATTTATTTTCTTATCTTTTTATTTTTGACATTAACATTTTGGAAAATGGAAAATTAGAATTGAAAAAGACCGGCCATCGAACTGTATAAATAAATTATTATTCTATAATCACAAGTTATTTATTATTAAAAAAGAAGAACCATTATGATGTTGCGTAGAAAAAGTTTTCCAATATTACGTAGTCATTATTCTACAAAAACATCTAAAGAATTCAAGTCATCCAATATTATACGACAAAATTTTATTGATTATTTTATAAATGATCATAATCATAAATATATACGGTCAAGTCCAGTTGTACCATTTTCTGATCCAACAGTAGCATTTGTAAACGCTGGCATGAATCAGGTAAAGAAGAAAAGCTTTATTTGCAATTTATTTTAACATACATACTTTTACAATAACACTCTAGTTCAAATCAGTCTTCCTTGGTAAAACAAATCCTATTAGTAAAAGAGCAACAAATTCACAAAAGTGTATTCGTGTTGGTGGTAAACATAATGATTTATCGATAGTTGGACAAGATAGTTATCATCATACATTTTTTGAAATGCTAGGAAATTGGTCATTCGGTGATTATTTTAAAGTATATATATTTCTATGTTTTAATTGAATTGTAAGTTTTTTTTTATTGTTTTTTTTTTTTTTTTTTGTATTTGGTAGAAAGAAGCATGTAGTATGGCTTTAAATCTTCTAACGATTAAATTTAACATTGATATACAACGATTATATTTTACATATTTCGGTGGTGACATTATTTTAAACCTTCCACCTGATAGGGAATGCTATGAAATTTGGAAAAGTTTAGGGTAAATAATATAATTTTTGATATATTTTGCAATATTTTAAAATTATTTTTCAACAAGAGTTCCAGAAAATCGAATTTTACCATTTGGCGGTAAAGATAATTTTTGGGAAATGGGACCAACAGGACCATGCGGTCCTTGTACAGAAATACATATTGACCATTTGCCAGGTCTTAATAATCGTTCAAAACTTGTTAATACTGGTAGATTTGATTTAACAGAACTTTGGAATATTGTTTTTATACAATACAATAGGTATTATACATTATTAACTATGAAATAAAAATTATTAACTATCAAATCTTTTTTTAAAGAAATGATGATGGTACTATTATACAATTACCTGAAAAACATGTAGATACTGGAATGGGATTTGAACGTTTAGTTTCAATATTACAAAATAAAACATCAAATTATGATACTGATTTGTTTACACCAATATTTGATAGAATTCAGAAGGTATAAATTATAATTTAATTAAAATCATATTAAGATTATTTTTATATAGTTTTCGAAAGCACCTCAATATTCTGGAACATTTAGTACAAACTTAGAAAGAAATAATATTGATAGTGCATACAGAATTATTGCGGATCATGCACGTATGATAACTGCATGTTTATCCGATGGAATGTTACCTGAGCAAAAGTAGTTTTATTAAAGAAATGAAAAATACAAAATAAATATTTAATTCATTTTTTTACAGTCAAAAATTACGTCGTGTTTTGCGAACAGCATTACTATTAGCTGAAGGAACATTTAACAAAGATAATTTATTAAACGAAATTATACCTATAGTGGTTGAAATTCTTGGAACAACATATCCTGAAATGTATCAAAAATTAAATAGTACAATAGAAATAATAACACATGAACAAGAAATTTTTAAAGCCTTACGAATAAATTCAGCAAAAGAGTTTAAAGAAATTTTATCGAAAAATAATTGTTTTGATCATATTT